>VDFB02155996.1:0-33666 GCA_007258455.2 Sequoia sempervirens | reverse complement strand
GAACATAGGAAAGCGTGAAATGAGCACGAGGGTGGAAAAGCATGGAGCGGATGGCGAGGCACGCAAAACGATGCACGAATGCGGAAAAATAAGGCTCAAGAATGCACTGGTCAAAAATGAAGTTCATTTGGGAAGGTCTGGGAAAAGCCTGAAAAAAGTGTAAGGGCGCTAAAATTCAGCGCCCTTACATTCTGAGAAAAATTGCTTTTGGTGTAAGGGCGCTAAATTTTAGTGCCCTTACACTTTCCAGTGTTAGGCAATTTTGGTTAACTTTGAAATGTCATGGCGCTTAGTTTTAGCGCTTTTGCAATTTTTGGCAATTTTTGAAGATGTAAATGCAGTGAGGAATGGCGAAGGCGCTTGAGCTTAGCAAAGGCAATGTTTGCAACAATGAAAGCTTTCAAAATTATCTCCATCCTATTACATTTTCATTCAAAGATCAAAGGAATTCTTTTTCACAAATGATGAATCTTTTCAATATTTACCAAAACGAATGAAGAGCTTTTGACCAAGATATTTCAACACAAACATGGCGGGTAGATAGAAGTCCTCAAGGGACAACGCGCACAGAGGAGAAAGGTAGAAAGAAACGCGTATGAAGGATAAGGGAAGAAACACGTATGTGTAGGGTAAGAAAATAGAAGTGAAAAGAAGGAATGAGCATCGAAATGAACATGCACAGAGGAGAAAGACGCATTCAAAACAATGAATGAGGGTTCCGTCGCGTATGAAGGAGGAGAAAAACGCGAATGAAGAAGGGAGGACGTGAATAGAAAGAACAAAAACGAATGTAATGAAAGACGTGAATGTAAGAAACAAAAATGTGTATGCTAATAATGGACATATACAAATGAAAAGATGAAGCTAAAATGGAAAACCTTACCAGGGCAAAACGCGAAGCTTGTTGAAGAGAAGAAAGGTGAAACTCCAAAAAAAAAAACGTGATTTGCAGTTTAAGTGCAATTCGCCCAGCAAGAGAGAAAAGAGGATAAAAATGAAAAATAAAATGGCTAAACTTCATTCACTTCTTTAATTGCAAATGAAAATTAAAACCTAACTCCAAGTCGCAATAAATTGAAGCATCTAAAAGTGGCACTACTGGGATCTAAAAAAACGCCAAAACGTTGAAGAAACGCCGTGCATGAAAAAAGTTTATAAGTCGAAATAGGGTTGTAATTTGCCAAAATTTAGCTCTTTACATTTTTGAATTCTGAGATGCGTACGCCAAATTTTAGCGCCTTTGTACTTCCATTTAGCCTAAATTTTGGAATTTCGAATTATTGCGATACTTTCAAGCATCGTGATTTCTTCGCGAATTTGCAAAGTACTTAATATGAAACGCTTCAAAGATCTCGCTTTCAAGGCGAGGTGAACAAGGGGAATGCTTGAATTGACTATTCGAGACTTGGGAACGATTTCGAGGTGGCTTGAAAATCACTTCTATGCGACTTGAACCAACTTAATCCTGGAAACGAAACAAGTTTCAGAGGGGGTTATTCTTGAACGAGCCGCGCAGATTCCCGGATAACGAACGACATGAGTTCCCGTGCAGATTTTGCTATGGTTGAATGGGAGAGTTGAATGGTTCTGGGCATGAAGTGGTCATGCTATTGGGGAGTTTACCCTCAACTTGTGGGTGATGGAGATAAAATTTGAAGCTAATGGCAAGAGACATGTTATGAGGGGAATGTTAGACGGGAGCCTTCGAGTTATCTCACTGTGCAGAATGGAGAGATTGATCAGGCATGATCAAGTAGAGTGGGCAGCTAAGTGTTATACTTTGGCATCACAAGTTGAGCAGCTGAAGCATGAGTACCCTCCTGACATACAAGCATTGAGAGACAAACAGAATAAGGTGTTTGAGGATTTACCTTTTGGGAGACCTCCTGATAGAGGGTTTGAGCATATTATAGAGCTTGAGGACGACACTAAGCCAATCATCATTACTCCCTAGAGGCATCCCAAGAGGATGAAGGACGAGATCAAGAAGATGATAAAGGAACTTTTGGATATGGGTCACATCATACCGAGTAAACATCCCTTTGCATCTTCCGTTGTCCTAGTGAAGAAGAAAGATGGCACCTTACAGATGTGTATTGACTACAGAGCCCCGAATAAAAAGACAATCTAAGAATAGGTATCCAATTCCACGCATTGATGAGTTGATAGATGAATTGCACGAAGCCTTTTTTTTCTCCAAGATTGATCTTCGATCCGGTTACCATTAGATCCAGGTTAGAAAGGGGGATGTGGAGAAGACGGAATTTCGATGCCACTATGGTCACTATGAATTCTTGGTTATGCCTTTCAACCTAATCAATGCACCAGCTACCTTTCAATCTTGTATGAACAGGATCTTTAGAGACCAGTTGAGGAAGACAATCCTCGTCTTTTTCGATGATATACTAGTCTTTAGCAAGACTTGGGAGGATCATTTGGCACATTTGGATTCAGTGTTGGGCATATTGGAGAGTGAATCTCTATTCGCCAAGGAATCAAAATGTGACTTTGGTATGAGGGAGTTACTGTACTTGGGGCATATATCAGTGCTGAGGGGGTTAAGATGGATCCCAAGAAGGTGAAGTCTATAGTTGATTGGCCTTCACCAACGAATCTCACTCAACTGAAGGAGTTCTTTGGGTTATGTGGTTTCTACTGCCACTTCGTCAAGGTCTTTTCACAGTAGGCCGCTCCACTTACAGATTTGACAAAGAAAGGGGCTTTTGATTGGAACCAAGGAGCACAACAGTGCTTTGAGGAGTTCAAGCGATTGATGAGTTTGTGTCCGGTTCTCATTATTCCCAATTTTACATGGTCGTTTGAACTACAATGTGATGCCTCGGGAGAGGGCATTGGTACTATCTTGATGTAAAATAAGCACCCCATTGCTTTTGAGAGCAGGAAACTTTGGGGTGAGGTTACAACATTTACAACAAGATGTTAGCCATCATGCATGCGTTGGCTAAATTCAGGCAGTACTTGGTGGGCAGCAAATTTGTGGTGAAGACAAACCACAACAGTCTGAAACATTTCCTAAGTCAACGTGACCTCAATGATCGGCAACAAAAAATGGGTCAACAAGCTGCAGGCTTATGATTTTGACATAGAATATGTCAAAGGTACGAGAAATATAGTTGTCAATTCCCTTTCGAGGAGACCCTACTTGTGTTCTCTAGGTGAAATAACAGAGGATTGGAGGAATCTTATTGCAGTGGAGTATGCGAAGGATAAGTGGGCTTCTGAGTTCATTGCTGGTACAGTTGAAGATGACAGGTACACCCTTGTGAATGACCTCATCATTTACAAAGGGAGGATTTTCCTTGCACCAAGATCCTCTATGAAAAAGAGGATTTTTAGAGCCCTTCATGACGCCCCTATGGCAGTCCACCCAGGTTACTTTAAAACCTACAAGCAAGTTAGGGAGTAGTTCACTTGGAAGGGGCTCAAATATGAGGTTCTCAAGTATGTTAGAGAGTGTCCCACTTGTTAGTAGAATAAGCAAGAGCATACTTTTCTGGCAGGACTACTACAGCCTCTACCCATTCCTAGTTGGAAGTGGGAATGCATATCCATGGATTTCATCACAGGTTTACCCCAAACCCAGGGCAGGGATTGCATTTACGTTGTGGTTGATAGGTTCACGAAGTTCGCACATTTTTTCCCGATTTCAGCTACTTGCACAGCAATGCAGTTGCTGATTTGTTTTCTAGAGAGATATTTTGATTGCACGGATTGCCTAAGACTATAGTGAGTGATCGAGACAGCATATTTATGAGTCATTTTTGGCAGGAGCTCTTCAAGCTTAGTGGCACGGAACTCACTCCCAGCACGAGCTACCATCCATAGACAAATGGACAAACTGAGATAGTTAATAAATGGGTGGAGGGCTACTTGAGGAACTACATTGCAGGGCAACAGAAGGCATGGGTCAGGTGGTTGCATCTATGCAAGGTATTGTTATAATACCACACAACACATGTCGATACAGATGTCACCATTCATGGCACTCTATGGGTATGATGCTTCCAATATTTTAGATTTTCTATTTGGAGATAGTAGAGTGCCGAGTGCGAAGGAGTTGCTATAGGACAACCGGGACATCATGAGTTCTCTAAGGGAGAACATACAGAAAGCTCAGAGTCAACATAAGCAATATGCAGTTTAGCACAGAGTGGAGCATTCCTTCGAGGAGGGAGATATGGTGTATCTTATGTTGCAGCCATACAAACAATTTTCTTTGAGGAAGAGTGGTTCTGAGAAGCTCAAGCCACGGTACTATGGCCCATTCTGAGTTTTTAGTCGGATTGGCGAAGTGGCCTACGAGCTAGAGTTACCGACAGAGAGTAGGGTTCACAACATGTTTCATGTATCTTGCCTCAAAAAGGTGTTGGGACATAATGTGACACCTTCTACAACGTTACCACCCCTGGATGAGGAGGGGAAATTGATTTTGATCCCTGAGGCTATCATTGATACCAGAGAGCATCATTTGATGCGTCGAGTAATCAGGGAATATTTGGTTAAGTGGAAGGACCTACCAGTTGAGGATGCAACATGGGAGAATGAGGAGATATTGCAGCATCCTATGATGAGATTGCTTGAGGACAAGCAATTTCGGGGAGGGCAAACTGTGATGTCCCCTTTCTAGCCAATGGCTCGAGGAATAGAGTTAGCCTATCACTATGGTTCTCGTAGGCTAACAGGATGATTAGAGAATCTTTTTGAGGGGTTTTAGGACTTGTCCTCATTATTTACTATTTTTAGTGACTTTTGGTGTCTATGTTGGCACATCTGCAGTTGTTCTTGATCCAGGGTGTTTATGCTATAGCGGTGGGAGATATCCTTCTCTCAAATTTAAAATAATAAATGATAGATAAATAAATACCAAGGCAAGTCAGACTTGCTATAAATAATAATTTTTTTTTATGAGGCCAACCCAAATGAAAAGTCGCCTTGTTTTTTTAAATGAGGCCGACCCAAATGAAAAGACGCCTTGCTTTGTATATATACAAGGCGATGATCATTCATTTGATAAATCAATTTATTCAGAAATCAATTCGCACTTCAAGAAGGGGTTCGCACATTTGTAGAAGATCATCATATTGCATCAAGCAGATCGATATCAAGGAGAAATCATATTCGATGGCATATTTGCATCTAGGAGAGGTGCTATCTTTCATTACATCAGATTGGCCTTGTGTTTGGCCCAAGTTGTAAGCAGATTTATGCTCCTTTCATTAAATATATAAGAGATATATTTTAGCTAGGTTTTTCTCCCTCAAAATGGAGGGTTTTTGCAGGGTATTTTCTATGTTTTGTTGTTCATCATTTTGTATTTCTACTTATCTTCATTTCTGGTCTAAAACTAACATGGTATCAGAGTGGGTTTAAGCAAGATCAGATCAGATTTGTTTAAGCAGCAAAGTCTTCTTCATATCTCGGGCAATCTATCTAAGTATCGAAGATGGTGAACAGAGTCAAGGTTGAAGATAGGCTTGATGGTGCATCAAATTTCATGTCTTGGAAATTCAAAGTTGTTATTGCACTAGAAGAAAATGATCTTCTAGACTTCGTGGAAAATGAAGTGCCTGAGCCATCCGATGATGCTAAGAAAACTCAATGGAAGAAGAATGGCAAGAAGGCTAGGAAGATCTTGATAGACTCCATGAAGGATCATCTAATGCCAATTATCTCCAAGATGAAGACAATCAAAGATATGTTCGAGACTCTACAAGGATTGTATGAGATCAACAATACCAGTAGAGCTCTTGCCTTGAGACATGTTGATGTGTTTTTCGTGACCGCACCAACGCAGAATAAAGTTGCCAATGGCTTCCCTATTCTCTCTTGATCAAAGTATCCAGCACGCTAAGATTGAGAGAGAGTTTGTGCGTTCAACTCCAAGGTTCTTTCAGTGCGAATAGGCTCAGTTGGCTCAATGTGATTTGCTGGTATTTCAAGGGGACTTACGAAATTGTTCAGCAGCAAAGGAAGGTGTTTTCACAATTCGACAGATTTATCAATGAAGCACAGATTTCCTATTCTAACCAGAAAGTACTGAATTGAGATGGTGTAAGGTTTAGAGAGTCTAAATCTATTCTAAGTGTGGGATATGGGGCTTGATTTCGATAGACTTCAACCGAATTTCACCTAGCCTCACGTAGGACAGCTTCAGCAAAATTAGTGCAATCTTCAAAGGGATAGCAAAAGATATTCAGATTATGATTTAACACACATATACCATCAGAACGACGCATACAAGTATACAAATCACAATCGAAGTTAAACTCAAAATAATTTCCAGTCGACCACGCAAGGCGAACTTATCACAAGTCGCTGTGGTATGGAATGAAATAAAGCTACCTCAATAAAACACCACACATCAAAGTAAACTACTTGCATGAGATAAAAAGAAAACTATGCTACTTGGATCCGAAAGGAAGAAGAGACCTTGCTAGCTATCCATGACAAAGACGAATTCCACCATCAATGAAAAGATCTATTATCATGAAAGTGTTACACAACAATCTCCACAAAAGTTTTCAAAGGGAAAACTTTCTTTCTTCTCCACACTAAGCTATCAAATAAAAATGCTAACTCTGCTCTACTCTTCTAGTATTCAATCTCTAGCTCAACTCTGATTCTAATCTAATGCCTTACAAATGAGGGACCCCCTTTTTATACAGCCCAAATTAAAAGACGCTAGGGTTATAACTCCCATTTAGCGCAGCTAAGATTAGTTTCACCTCACTCTTAACCCTAAAACTCAGCGAATTTGGGAGGAAAAACATTAAATGAATCAAATATTCCCACCTCAACTCTAAAATAGAAAGGCAATTAATGCCCATAATCGGGCCTTCTAGAAGATCCTCATTCAATAGTGCATTCCCCATTCTCCTCTCTCGGGTCGCGAAAACTCAACAACCGCCAAGTACGCCTCAACCTCTCGAATCAAATGGTGGAATGCGCTCAAGTCAAACTCTAACACCGCGGATCGCAGCTGTTCAAAGATTTCCAAGCAACTAAGGAATCCTCGTAGGCTCCGGATCAAGGCGAGAAAGTGAAGTATTCTCAAATCATCTGTAGTCGGTTGTCTTCACCTTCCGAAAAGAAAGGCACGCCTCTACCCCTCAAATTATCAACATTTACCTCATCTGGATTCAACTGCCTAGCAAATATGGCCTCAAAAGTATTCTGAACTGCATCAATGATATTGGCCATTGCCTTCCGCACCCTGGTTGAATCTGCCTGTGCTGCGTCGAAGAAACCACGTCCCGTGATTGCTGAAGAATACCATCTAGAAAAATCAGGCGGACCGCTATTCTCCTAAATGACCCTCCATCAATCGCCAACGCAGAATCCGGAACATGCCTTCAATGTCTCAAGACGCCGAATCACTTTGTTCGGCAGATGTACATCACCTCTAAGCCTCGACAATAATCCTTCCCATTCGCGTGCCGTGGCTCAGAAGCCCGCTGAAAAGCAAAGCAAGGTCCTCCATAAACTTTTCTTCGCCCCATTTAACTCCCCTCGCGGACTCCATTTATCCGGCTCTCTTCCTGCGGCCATCTTTCCTAACTCCATCAGGCCACTGATTGACTCTTTAGGTATCTCTGCTGGAGGCTCTATCACTGGAATATCATGCCCTCGAGAACAAGACAACTGTTGTACATACCCAATTAAAGCCTTGTGTTCTCTTTTCAACCTTTTGTATTTTCCTTCTTTCTTGAATAAACCTATCTTTGAGGGGCAGGTAGGAGCACACTCTCTGCCAGTTCAGGCACCGCTGGGGGCCCTAACTCCAGTTGTGACCACGCTACCCCTTCGTGCAATCGCTTCATCTCGTCACACCCACTGCGGCACATCAACGGAAGGGTGCTGCAGAGCCATCCTCATCCGCGATATCTTCTCAAAACTTTCGTGTTTCCTTTCTTCTGAGGTGCACCGATCCTATTCCAGAACTTCCATTTCAACCGGCCGGATCAATTTCTCACCGGGGCTTCTTTCATCCTATCCTTAAGCCAATCAGGCACTGTATACTGTATATCAAAGGGCTGCTGTTCTTGTGCCTCTACTTCTCGAACTTGTTCAACCTCTACATCATTCTGGCAGGCTCATCATCCTCAAGGGCTGAGTGTCTTGAAACTATATCATCATCATCCTCCATAGCCGCCTCTAACTCCTGCTGAAACTAAGGGTCGTATGGTAGTCCCCTCATCATCCTGCTGATCAACCCTACTAGGTGTGCATTGACACTCTGGCCAACCGACTCTCCGTGGAGGCTGATTATTCTCCTGTACTACTTGCACCTGATTCAATGCATTCCTCTGATCAGCAAACAAAGAAACCTCCTGTATACTTGGAGAATGTGTCTCCAAGGGCGTGGGCGATGCAACTCGTGGAGGCTCCGGCTGAATAGGCTCCTGCCGAACTGGCTCCTTCCTTCTGGACTCTGGACCTCATGTGATCTGTTTCTTCCTGCCGGTGGTAGGTGTCCTGTGATGTCAGAACCCTGATGGTTCTCAATTCGAAACCCTAACTGTTTTTTTTGTCGTTTTAGCAAGTTTTGGTTTTTTTGTGTTTTTGATGAGTTTTCAGACAAAATAGAATGCTGCGATTTCCTTCTAAAATTGCTAATAAATTCAAATAAATGCAAAGCTTCATGCAATGAGCTTAAATATGCTCAGAAATCATAGGCGCACCTTTATATTATTTTTCCCAGAGCTTTTACAATACAAAATCTGAATAAGTAATGAAATACATTAAATTTATTGAAAAAACCTGAATGGCGGCTGCAGCAAATGAAGATGGTACTACCAAAATAAATGGAGGAATCTCAAGCTCAAAAATCAATGCAAAAGTCTCCAGTAATCAATGCGCCCAAAGTCCAATCGCCAGAATCTGAAGATGGAAGGCGTTTCTCCAGAGAAAGGAAAGTACGGCCTTGCTGGTACGGCCAGGTACAGCAATAAATGATAAGTACGGCTCCTTGGGATTCGTGCCAGAACATTGATGAATGATCTTGGATGAAGTCGCCTTTATTCACTGATGAATATCTCTGCTAAACTTTGATAAATCTGTCAATAAGTCCAATATGTAACTCCTGAATGAAGTCACCCAGATGCAAGCTTAAACTGGTATTTCACAGCCTCAGTCTGCCTAATCTCTGAAGAGTTTTCGTTCTCCAGAAACGTCTGTCTGCCAGAAACCCTAGGGTTTGCAAACTCCAATGCTCAGAGCAAAAGAAAAAAGTCGAATAATAATATCAGAATGGTTCGATTTTGCCTTGAGTGAAAATATATACTCCATAAAAATTCGACCCAACTCCTTTAAAATAATCATTTAAATTAAATGATTTAATTCGCACTTTTCACTTAGGAGAAATAATCAAATAATTAATTGGCGTCCCTTTAAGTGAACAATAATTATTCACTTTATCAAATATTAACTCAATATTATAAAGTATAAGAAATACTTTATAATTTGCCAAATTAATTAAATATTTAAATATTTCAATAAAGTGACTTTATTATAAAGTCAAAATATTAAATATTTAATAAATCATTAAATACTCCTTATTTCTCCGTCTGATCAACAAACTACTGAACTGGGTCGACTCTGAGCTGAATGGTTGAACCAGGTGCCCTGCCCAAAATAGCAGCTTCCGCCTGACCTAACTTTCTAAAAATAGAAAGTTCCTGAAAATGCACTCTGGAAGATTCTGCGAAGGCCCAACCTGACACAACTGCAGAACTGGAGCTACCAAACACTGAGCAACTGCCCCAGATGATCCTCTGCACACTCCTGTCAGCCTACGAGGATCGAAATAATAGGCTAACCTCGTCACCAGCTGCGCTGACTAGGATGGGGACATCACATGTGATCTCCCATCAAATTGTAAGTCAAAGCAATTGACCTACTCTTCAACCTGTTCACACGCCTATCAACCCATGCTCTAGTGAATGTCAAGACCGGAATAGAAAGTGTGTCCAAGTCAGCAACCTCTGGTTCTGACCAATCTGGGAGTGGAAGCGGAATATCCCTCACTGCTGCATAATCTGGATGGACAACGTCCATATCCTCATTCACCTGGTCTAGAACCAGAACAATCTCACACTCCCTAATCATGGTGATAGGCAACCGAGAGAACATTCTTTTTCTGACTTCAATCTCATCCGATGCATTAGCCCAATAATCCTCAATATTTGCCTTGTGTTTAAATTCTTCTGACAGTACCCATTTGATGTTATTATGTGGATCATAGTGCTGTCGGCTAGTGTGATATGAGAAGTGATAGAATTGAAGCTCACTCTCGGCCTCTCTGGCTGCCTGTAATGAAGGACACACTTCGTCTGAATTGCCCATGACAATTGGGAAGTCAACACCTCCCTTCTTCTTCTTCTTCTAAATTTTATCGTAGGCAACCAATTGCCTAGATATCTCTAGCATTAAAATTCTATCGGTTGGGTACTTAGGCAGCCTATATGGATATGACGAAAAACCTTGCAGCCTTATGTAAGAAAACTTCGGAAACTGTATAAACCAGCACCCATACCTTTCAATCAATTCTTGGGCCTCCCTCAAGATTCTGTGATGCATCCGCTCTTGAAGCAATCTCGTGATGTGCATGGTGAAGGCGTCATTGACACGCTTGTAATGAGTGGCACTAGCCAAGTGTAGCTGTGGACAAGCCTCATGGATTTTGAATTGGTGAGAGCCACAACCGACAGGTTCCTTGTAAGAAATTCCCCTATACTTCGTCATACGAGCCAGCATGTAGATGATGTAAGAGCTCATATAGAACGTCTTTGTTCTTCTCAGGCTCAGGAGCTGCTCGTGCAAATTTTCACTGATCATCACAGCCTAGTTGACGTAGTCTTTCCCTTCTAGCACGAGATTGATGTAATAGAACATCCATGGCTCAAAAATGAATGACTGTGGACAACCTCCAACTCGACTCAGCATCATAATAAGGTCACAGTACTCCTGCTTCAAGTCATCCGCAATAATTTGTTTTGGCAACTTCGTACGGGAGGGCTTGGGATTGCTCATCCAATGAGTATTGATTGTCTCTATGCATCTCTCGACTGCAAAAGCATACATTCGCTCAACTCGTTCTCTGGATTTGTAGACCATATTCCTGTGCACCGGAATCCCGAAAGCTTCACCAATGGCCGAAGGAGTGAGATTAGCTAGCACTTGTCCATCTGGTGACATGATCGATCTGTGGTCCTTCTCATAACAATTGGCGCACTCCATCATCAGCTCCGAACATTGAATGGCTGGTGGGAAACCAGCAGCTGCATATAATCCGCTTCGAACAATATTGTGCGAAGTGGTCGAAGGTCGATGACTTCCAATCCCCAACATTCTGTTATTGAAGGCCTCAAGGTTGACGAAGCCCAGGTTGGTATCTGTCAGCTTGCCCAACTTCGAAATGAACTTTGACTCTGGCATGAACGTTTTGCTCAGCTTCTTTATAACCGCCTGCCTAGATGCACCATTGTTATCTTTGCCAGGCGCCCTTGCCTCAGCCATCTCAACTTCCTTCTTCAACAAATTCGAGCCTCGATCACTTAGCAAACTTCAGCAAATTTCAAACAGCAAATGTGAATTCGCACTTCACACTAGCAATCAGCAATCTTCAAATTCGTACTTCCTCAAATCAGAACTTCAGCAATATTCTATGCAGCTCAAGCCGTCCTTCTTAGCTTCAGCAATACAATTTTCTTCAAGCCTTAGCAAATTCAAACTTCAGCAACACTTCATTTAGAGCAAATTCGCACCTCTTTAATCAGCAAGTGCGCACCTTCTCAGCTCCAGCAACTCACAAATTTCAGACCTCAGCAAACTCTCCAGTCCTTAGCAAAATTTCGAACTCCTTCAAGCTTCAGCAATACTTAGCAACAGTCTAAAGAGCAAATTCGAATTCTTCAACTGTGAAAAACAAGTGAGAAACTTCTCAATTTTATAGCCAAAAATCGAATTCTAGAAGGAGCCAATTATAGCCAGTACATTTAATTTCCACTACTCCACTTCAAGAATTTGAATTTTCCCTCTGGTATTTCTGACACTTGTCTCTCGACGTCAGGAATCTTGCTCTTCTAGAAGCTCAACTTTGACTGGCATCTTTTAATTTACTTTCGAAAAATTTAATTTAAATTCATTCTTTTAATTCACCAGCCGGAGCTTTGTCACTTGAATTCGAATTTTACTTCCCTTCAACTCTGGAAAATTCATTTGTGAAGAACTGGATTAAAATCATCTAGGCAACTCATTTCAAATTCATCGTTTGAATCATCTTCCTTTCAAAAGTCGTTTTATTCAAATTTGCCTTAGAAGATTTTAAAAATTTCCTTAGGAAAATCTCACAATTTGAGCACTGATTAAATTCTTCACCGAAAAGGTGTTGGCGAAGTGCGGAAGACATGGAAATCCATCTATCATCACAAATGTTTAGTACCCAGAAGAAAATTTTCTCCAGAAAGCTTCGAATCCATGGGTACCCCACAATCGGGTTCATTTAAATTTTTAAATTTTGAACCTTAGAAAATATTACTATATCAATTTAAATCCGTTCTTCATCTCCATGAACATCCTGTTGCTCAGACTTGAGAAATTTTTGAATCATCTTGCATTGCCATCATTTGACTTCATCACCGTGAAGTTTGCTCGGGCTTCAGGAAGAATTTCCATCACCTTGATCTCTAGGTGTATTTTCTAAGGAAGAAAATACTTTGCCTTAGGGAAAATTTTAAATCACCTTGCATTTTGAAAATTTGCCTTAGAAAATTTTATTCGTTCGCCAATGGTGGAAATTTCATCAACTTCACTTAGAAAATTTTATTCATGAAGGCGCCTAGCACATTTTATATCTCACTCACCACTTTGCATTTTATTTCACACTTGAAAGGCATTTTTATTTAAAGCTCCAACGCCTTAGCAATATTTTCATTTTTCTTCACTCAACATCTTAGGCGCATATTGTGTGTGAAGAAGGATATTCATCTTGCCCTTGAAAAATTTTCATCGCTTAGAACATTTAAATTCCTCCACCTTGTGCCTTGGGCGTATATTACCCTTGCTAGAAGTCTTCACTTCCAACGCCTAGGCAACATTAATTTTCACCACCTCAACATCTTACCTCACCACCTTTGGCGCATATGACACTTCAAGAGGAATATTTAACTTCACCACGCCGTGGGAAATATTTTCAACACCTTTAACACGTATCACTTTGGGCACATTTAACACTTGAAGAGGGATAAGAACCACGCCTAGCATTCTCCTTGCTTTGACCACGCCTTGGAGTGTTTTACTCACCTTTTACCTCATTCACCATCTTGCATTTACTTTTACCACCTCCAACTTGGGCGCATTTGAGCTAGGCAAGAGGATGACTTTTCAACTTCCCGTTTTTGTTTCTACTTGACCTCATTTGGGCGCATTTAGGCATGCCTGAAGGATAAAAATTGTTGACTTGTTGACCTCCTTTGAACTTGGGCTTATTTTAGTCTATGTGGTGGATGAAACTTCCCACGCCTTGGAGTGAAACTTCATCTTCCTTGTTTTTGTCTTGACATGGCTTGTTTTGGGCGCATTTCCACCTAGGAGGAGGACGAAAAACGTTTGACCACTTTGACTTACTTCTCTTTTGGGCGCATTTGGAGGGGTGAGGAGTGTTGTGACGTTTTTTTCACACATCGCCCCATTCCAAATGGGGACCCCCTCCCTAATTTTGGCTTTGCTTTTCGTTTGTTTTGTCGTTGTCTCTCTTTTCTACTGTCTGTCCTTTCCGGGGATGTCTCCGCCATTGAACCATAACTTGAAATTTTGGCTAAGTCTGAAAATTAGGGTTTGAGTCTTCCTTGCTGATCTGAGGTCGAGTAAAGTGAATAAATTGAAAATTGAGTTTAACACTATTGTCAGTGTACTTCCAGCAGGTTTTCACAGAAATTTCATCGGATTCTGAGGTACTTACTATTTTTAGTAAGTGTGAAGTTACAGGCAGTTCGTTAGCATTTTTGGGATTCCGACAGTCACAATGAGTTCAGAACGCATCAGGCTGCTCTCATGCAAAATTTGAGCGAAAATAGAGAACTTACTATTTTTAGCAGTCCAACTCCCGAAGCAAATTTCAGGGCTCAGATGCAGAGTTTTTCTTTGCATGTCGGCATATTCCTTCTGGGTTTTTCGAGACCTTCGCAACGATATAACATGCAAGACGAGATGACAACTTTCAGAATTCAGTCTTCCAGGGCTATTTTCTAGGGTTTGCATGTCAGGGTTTCTTTTGCATGTCGGATGATTCCTGATGGGTTTTTCGAGAACTTCGCGATGGTGTGACATGCAAATGGAGATAACCACTCAGTAAGGAACTTACTATTTTAAGCAGGTGTGTCTCGGCAGCCGCATCCCAGCAGCTCAGAATCATGAGCTGATCGCAGTGCCACAGAAACAAGAGCAAACAGATATCATTTGATATGCATCCAGAGCGAATTGGGGTTTCCAGCTTCGGAGCCTGAAAAGAAGGGCAAAAAGTCAGAATTTTCGAAAACCAGTGTAAACCATCGCGATCAGCATCCTTCAAGCTGTCTGCTGGTAAAATTTCAAGTCAAACAGAGCACTTACTATTTATAGTAAGTCAATTTGGAAACTGGCTAAAAATAGTAAATCAACTGCATGCATTGATGTTGACAGTAAGGTCACGTGGTGAGGAGCGCCTCATTAAAATTTCAAATCGATCTGAGCAATGGAGCTATCAGAAACAAGACGTTACTATTTATAGTAAACCACCTTCAGAAATGGGCTAAAAATAGTAGGCTTGCTAAAAATGGCAGTGTCGACAGAACAACGAGGTCATAAGGATGCAGTGTGCAAAATTTCAAGTCGTTCTGAGCTTCAGGGATGCAAAATCAGAGGGCTTACTATAAATAGTAGGGCATGAAGGCTGGCGAAAACGAGGAAAAAGTTCTAAGTCTGAAACTTCATCCAGTAGACATGGCAAATTGCGCTCAGTTGATGAGGAGGCATAAAAAATTCTAAGAGTCAAGTTCGTCCAGTACACAGGCCCAAATGCGCCCATCTAGCAGTAAAGTCAAAGAGGGTCAACACTTTCCATCCTTCTGCCTAGCCTAAATGCGCCTTCAAGCATATGCCTAGCACAAAAAATTCTAAGTATGAAATTCATCCTTCACCAAAGGCCCAAAGTATATATGGTCAATGAAAAGTCACACCCTTTCATCCTAGGCGTGCCCAAATGCTCAAGGGAAGCTCATGGAAGCTTCAAAAATTCTTCAAGTATTGTGTTCATCCACCTGTGGGTAAAATGCTCACTCTAGAAAGTGTCAAAAATGTATCATGAGATATCCTCCAAAATCTCCCTTTGAAATGCTGCTTACAAGTTTAAGAATGTGCCCAAGGCAAAGCTCTCTCGTCCTCCATCACTCCAGTTAAATGCTACCCATCGGCATGTTCAAGTTTCCATGTTTGAGAGGCATGCAGCAAGTGAGTCAATGGGTCAACAAAGCTCGTCCACCTCACTAGGTGAAATGCGCCCATGAGGCTAAGAGGTCAACAAGTCAAAGTTCTAATCCTCCATGCATGCTGAAATGCGCCCAAAGAAGGCATGTGAAGACAAAAGAAAAATAAGGACAGAAGTCAAAGCTAGGCGTTGAAATGTTCATCCTCCTCCTAGGCCTAAATGCGCCCAAAAGAGGGTATGTGAGGACAAAAATGTGGGAGATGAAAGGTCACTTGTTGGTGGCGTTTGAAAATTTTCATTCTCCTCTACATGAGAAATGCGCCCAAGTGCATGAAGTATGAAATGAAATTACTAAAGGCATTGGAGGGGTAAAATAAAGTGTTTCTAGTGATGGATGAATATTGCTAGGCGTGGTTAATATTCCCCATGAAGTGAGGTATGCGCCTAAGGTAAAGTGTTGAGGGTGGTGAAAATATTGCTAGGCGTTGAAAGTTAAAGTGTCCTCCTCAAACATAAAATGCGCCCAGAGGGAGATTAAAGAATATTGCTAGGCGTTGGATTTTCTTTTTTTTAACAGGGTGTCCTTCATGAAGTCTAATATGCACCCAAGTTGATGAATAAAATAGAATATGTTAAGTGTGATGTGCTTTCAAGAAATATTTTCTAAGAGAAGTTGACATTTTTTTTACCACTGGCAACGATGAGCAAGATCAAATAAAATTTTCTAAGGATGCCAAGTGACTCAAAAATTTTCTAAGGCACAAATATTTTCTCCCTTAGAAAATACGCCTAGAGCTCTGAGGTGGTGGAATTTTTCTTAAAGCACAAATGAATTATCGGAGATGAAGGCGGTGAATGCCAGCTGCACGGGTTAATAAAAATTTCTCAAGTTAGAGCAACAAGAAATCTTCACAGATGTGAAGAACGGATTTAAATTTCACAAGGAGATAATTTTCTAAGGTTCAAAATTCAAGAAAATTAAATGAACCCGTTCGTTGTGCACCCACAAGTTTGACGTGTTCTGATGAAAATTTTCTTCTGGGTATTGGAGATCTTCGACAAGGAGTGGATTTCAAGGTCCTTTGCACTACGCCAAGGCTTTCAGGATGAAGATTTTTTTGGTGGGCACTAGGTTGATGGATTTTCCTAAGGGAAATTTGAAAATTTTCTAGGGCAAAATGAAGAAAATGTGTTTTCAAGGTGAAATTCTCCAGACAATGAATTTGAAAGGAACTGCCTAGGTGAATTTGCTCAAATTCTTCGTGGGGATGGTCTTCTTGAGCCCGAGATGAATGAGATCAAAATTGCGAACACCTCAGCTGGAAGAGTAAAGGGGAATACAGTTGAAGTCAAGATGTTGGAAAATCTTGAAGGATGAAGTTGACTAAGGAAGGCGGTGAACTCTTGAAAATTAGAGCGTGAAAATCAGGTAAGTTGAGTTTATATTATGAAGTGTCCTAATACTCTTCTCCTCGCTTGTTTTGCAGGAGGAATGTCGAGGCCAGAGCACGATGACTTGAAGTGGGGAAGCACGATGATATTACAACCTTCAGAGGAAGATAAAGTTATAAGTTTCACATGAAGGAAGAAAAAGTTGCAAGAAATTGGCTAAGTGTTAGCTCAAGTGACAAAGAAGTTGAAGAGCAACGTCAAGAAAGAAGATCAAGGATAGTGCGAACGCGTCTACAAGCGTAATCTTCTAGAACACTGATTGTGGGCATTTATTGCCTTTGCTATTTTTGGGAGTGAGTGGGAATCTTTGATTCATTTAATGTACCACTCCCTATTTTGGCAGTTTTTAGGGTTAGGACTGAGGTGGCACGATTTTAGCTACTCTATTGATTGTAACCCTAGCCGTCTTTTGGGACTTGGCTAGCTATATAAAGGGGGAGTCCCCCTCATTTGTAACTCATTAGACAGTAGAATTAGAGTAGAAGTTAGAATAGAGAGACAACTTAGAAGTAGCTTAGTATAGATTGATAGAGTAGTTGAAGAAGAGGGAAAGTTTTCCCTTTGAAAACTTTGTAAGAAATTGTTGTGAACACTCTCTCAATAAAAGAGTTTTTCATTGATGGTGAATTTCATCTTTGTTGTGAGTAGCTAGCAAGGTTTCTTCGTCCTTCCGATTCAAATGGTAGCTTAAAATAGTTCAAAGTAGTATAATTTCCATTCCATGCAAGTAGATGTTAGCTGTGGAATGTGGTGTTTGATCTGAGCAACTTCGTCTATCCATACCACTAGTGTATTTGCTGATGGTGAATGCGCCTTGTGTGGTCAACTGGAAACGTTTGGGCCTAACTTCAATCACAGTTTGAATGGTGGTATGTGTCGTTGTGATGGTATCTTCATGTCAAATGGTGGTTTGAACATCTTTAGTCATCTCCCCTGAAGATTGCAATCGACTGCGGAAGCCTTCGTCTCGATGCGCAGGCGCTAAAAGTCCTAAAGTTGAAGTTTCAGTCGGGTTGAGCTCCATATCCCACTTTAGAATAGATTTAGACTTCTAAACCCGCACCATCTTCAATTCATTTCCTAATTAGAATAGTGTTCCGCGTTTCACCGAAAGCATTTGAATTCTCACGAACAATTGGTAAGTCCCCTTGAAATGTTTAAATCACACATCGCAGCCAAACTGAAGCCTATCTCGCACTAACGAACCTTTGGAGTTGAATGCATGCGACCTTTCTTGCAATCTTAGCATGTGAATACTTTGATCAAGATAGAATTGGGAAATATTACGACTTTATTCTCATGCTGGTGCGTCAAATTTAAAACATTAATGCATCTACGCTAGAAGGAGGCCCAACGAGGAACACATTGTTCGCTATCATTCATTTGCTCTCCTCCTCTAGCACATCAACGTAATCTTCGCTAGAAGGAGGGCTGAACGCAGGAAAACACATTGTTCCTGCTATCATTCATTTTATAAGTTTGGCTCCTCCTCCTAGCAATTTCAACAGAATTGGCGCTAGAAGGAGGGCTGGCTTCGAATTGTTTCAGAGGCTGAAAGGAACCAGGATGAGCTTTGAAGTTCCAAATCAGAGATATGTTAGATCTCTCTTATGTCAAAAAATCCAAAAAAAGTGAAAAGTTGAAAAATTCAAAAAAATCAAAAAGTGGAAAATCAAAAAAGAGATTTCTCAGTGGATGGGCATATTTCTTGCTGTCAAGACAACCTTGTGGATATTGCTCAGATTCATGAAAGATTGAATGCACAGCTGTGGCCCAAGAATTTATCTAAGTTTGCTTTGCCAGGAAGATGTTTAATTCATGAGACCTCCCAACACGAAGAAATCAGTTGCTTGACATTCCTCTCAAGGATAGAGCTTGTTCTCCAAGAAAAAAATTTCTTTTGGGATGTTCCCAAGCCAAGAGTATTGGATGTAGAACTTGATGATTATAGTCTTCCAGAAGTTGTGAATGAAGCTTTCGCAAGATTCATACTTAGGATCCAAGGTCAGTTGGAACTTGGCGATGATCCCTTGAAAGGTGTTTTGCTCCCTCGTTGGTGTCGGATTCACAACGCACCTCATCCAGAGTTCACTTGCACAACATGTGAACTGGCCATCAACTTCGCCAGAAGTCGCCTTGGATTACTAGTGCTACCATATGGATTATTCAAAGACAAAAGATGGATTGAATATGCCACACAAACATTTTTAGCACCAAATGAAGAATGTACCTCAACACCATCCAACAACAAGGAGAATAAGTTACAACAAGACAATGTGATCGAGCTCAGGGAGCAAGCAGATGAAGATTGTTCCTACATCATGTTAGAACAAGAGGCTATTGGAGCAAAGATTAAAGAAGCAATGGAATATATCCAAGGAAGAGAAACTACCCATGGCAACTGTCAGCATGCGGAAGTGAATGAATGTACTAGATTGCGAGTTATTGAAGATCATCAAGAACCAAGAACAAAGAACTTAGCTCAAAGTAGAGATGATGTGGAAGATTTATTCATTCGAGGAGAATGTGAAGAGGGAAGTGATTTCGGTACGCTTCAAGAAGGAACGCTCCTTGATGAAAATGTTCAGTTATGCATGAACAAGATGGAAGAAATGACGAGCAGCTTAAGGCAAGATGATGTGTTTGATGATCAATGGGCTACCAAGATGGAGGCAGAATATGAAATGCATTTTGCATCAACACTTGATCCATTATTCACAATCATGGAGGAATTGCTTGATGAAATTGAAACAAATGAAATACTGCTTGATAAAGAGATGGAAAATGAAGAGCAATTCGGGTTGGGGCTTGAGCCATTGTTAGGTATTCAAAAGGAGCCAGCGCATGAAATGATCCAAATTCCCAAGTACCCTTTTGAATTGATTTCCCGCCCCACTCCTCCCAGTTTGGATCGTCCACACGTTTTAGATGCAAGTGGTATGGTACACCATCAACTTCAACCTCCTGATGAAGCAATGGATGACATACAAGAATGCATGCCAGTGAATGAAGACCGTCAGGTTGTATCTTTCCCTACTATTGGCTACAAAGAATATCATTTTGATTATGGAGATTTTGGAAAGAAAACTTGTTTATGGATTGATCATGGTCCGGATGAGTTGCCTCAATTGCTAATCTTTCCTGAAGTTTTGCTTGAGTTTGAGATTCGTATTGTGGAAGATTACTTTTCTGAGTTTAAAGACAAGTTGGCAAAACTTCGTACTATGACTACTACTTTGTTGCTACTGAACATCCTGAGAAATCATGCTAGGAGTTGTATGTACTTAGGTCTTTTGATTGTTGTTCGCTTAAAATTTTTGTTTTTGTTTAGATTAGTTGTCTTGCTTTCATAGTTTAGTTGTTGCTTTCAATAAAAGGGGATCCCATTTGTGAAGGGGGTGTTGTGCTCGCTAGGGCCCAACACAATGTTAGTCCATTTCTTAGATAATTATTCAAGAAGTGCTTTAGAGTCCAAGGTTTTTCTTTCAAGTCTTATCATTTGGTTGGGATTTGTACTTGACTCGGAAGGGAATCATCTATTGTGTCTTGACACCAAGTCTCACGATTACTATATTTCACACACATGATTAATTGCTCTAAGTCATTGAGGTTTCTTAGGAGAGGTCTTAGCAGGTGAAAATCCTACATCTTGCTTCAGCGCCACTACAATTCTCAAACCCATTGGAGGCTTCATTGCCTGCCAGCCAATCGAGGAATTGACGGAGAAATCAAAAGAAAAGTGAGAGAAAATGTGCTTAAAAGAAACATCAAAAAAAAACAAAAAAATGAAAAATGAAATATTGGTTTTGGGAACATGCGAGTAACTCCACCGGGGCTATGGACGCCCGGCCGGCAGTGGAGCAATATTCGTGAGAATTGTAGCGATAACCTCATCGGGGCTATGGACGCCTGACTGGCAGCGAGGCAATGTCCCGGATGCTTCTGAAGTTAAGATATTTATGTAACTTGCTACGACGGATCCTAGGAGCTTCAATGGTCTTTTGAGCTGGAACGAACACATATGCACACACTTGTAATCCAAAGATGAGGTGTCTTGATCCAATTTAAGATTTTCTTCCCTTTTAAGTATGTCCCCTAGCCAATTGATAGGTTTTGAAAGAATTATCCACAGGTTTTGAGTATGGAATGGATCTTGTCTTAGAAATGTTCAGGAACATTTATTCGGGTTGGGGCTAATGTTGTGACGTTTTTTTCACACATCGCCCCATTGCAAATGGGGACCCCCCCCCCCCAAATTTTGGCTTTGCTTTTCGTTTGTTTTGTCGTTGTCTCTCTTTTCTACTGTCTGTCCTTTCCGGGGATGTCTCCACCATTGAACCATAACGTGAAATTTTTTCTAAGTCTGAAAATTAGGGTTTGACTCTTCCTTGCCGATCTGAGGTCGAGTAAAGTGAATAAATTGAAAATTGAGTTTAACACTATTGTCGTACAGTAATTTCCGCCAGGTTTTAACAGAAATTTCATCGGATTTTGAGGTACTTACTATTTTTAGTAAGTGTGAAGTTACAGGCAGTTCGTCAGCATTTTTGGGATTCCGACAGTCACACTGAGTTCAGAACACATCAGGCTGCTCGCATGCAAAATTTGAGCGAAAACAGACAACTTACTATTTTTAGCAGTCCAACTCCCGAAGCAAATTTCAGGGCTCAGATGCAGAGTTTTTCTTTGCATGTCGGCATATTCCTTTTGGGTTTTTCGAGACCTTTGCAACGATATAACATGCAAGACGAGATGACAACTTTCAGAATTCAGTCTTCCAGGGCTATTTTTAGGGTTTGCATGTCAGGGTTTCTTTTGCATGTCGGATGATTCTTGATGGGTTTTTCGAGAACTTCGCGATGGTGTGACATGCAAATGGAGATAACCACTCAGTAAGGAACTTACTATTTTTAGCAGGTGTGTCCCGGCAGCCACATCCCAGCAGTTCAGAATCATGAGCTGATCGCAGTGCCACAGAAACGAGAGCAAACAGATATCATTTGATATGCATGCAGAGCGAATTGGGGTTTGAGCCCCAAAAAGAAGGGCAAAAAAGTCAGAATTTTCGAAAAACCGGTAGTAAACCGTCCATCGCGAATCAAAGATCCTTCAGCCGCTCGCATGCTGATGTTGATGAAGGTCATGTGGTGAGGAGCGCCTCATTAAAATTTCAAATCGATCGGAGCAATGGAGCTATCAGAAACAAGAGGTTACTATTTATAGTAAACCACCTTCAGAAATGAGCTAAAAATAGCAGGCTTGCTAAAAATGGCAGTGTCGACAGAACAACGAGGTCATAAGGATGCAATGTGCAAAATTTCAAGTCGTTCTGAGCTTCAGGGATGCAAAATCAGAGGGCTTACTATAAATAGCAGGGCATGAAGGCTAGCGAAAACGAGGAAAAACTTCTAAGTCTGGAACTTCATCCAGTAGACATGGCAAATTGCGCTCAGTTGATGAGGAGGCATAAAAAATTCTAAGAGTCAAGTTCGTCTAGTACACAGGCCCAAATGCGCCCATCTAGCAGTAAAGTCAAAGAGGGTCAACACTTTCCATCCTTCTGCCTAGCCTAAATGCGCCTTCAAGCATATGCCTAGCACAAAAAATTCTAAGTATGAAATTCATCCTTCACCAAGGGCAAAATGCACCCAAAGTATAAGTGGTCAATGAAAGTCAACACCTTTCATCCTAAAGGCAGGCCTAAATGCGCCCAAGGGAAGCTCATGGAAGTTAAAAAAAATTTCTAAGTATTGGTGTTCATCCACCTCCAGGGGTAAAATGCGCCCACTCTAGGAAAGTGCTCTAAAATTTTCTAAGTCATGAGGATATCCTCCACCCCCTTTGAAATGCGCCAAGTTTAAGAATAAGTCAAAGGTGGTCAAGGCGTGGTAAGTTTTCATCCTCCATCACCTAGCAAATGCGCCCAGCCACTGGCATGTTCAAATGCGCCCATGTTTGAGAGGCATGCAGCAAGTGAGTCAATGGGTCAACAAAGCTCGTCCACCTCACTAAGTGAAATGCGCCCATGAGGCTAAGAGGTCAACAAGTCAAAGTTCTAATCCTCCATGCATGCTGAAATGCGCCCAAAAAAGGCATGTGAAGACAAAAGAAAAATAAGGACAAAAGTCAAAGCTAGGCGTTGAAATGTTCATCCTCCTCCTAGGCCTAAATGCGCCCAAAAGAGGGCATGTGAGGACAAAAACGTGGGAGATGAAAGGTCACTTGTTGGTGGCGTTTGAAAAATTTCATTCTCCTCTACATGAGAAATGCGCCCAAGTGCATGAAGTATGAAATGAAATTACTAAAAGCGTTGGAGGGGTAAAATAAAGTGCTGCTAGTGATGGATGAATATTGCTAGGCGTGGTTAATATTCCCCATGAAGTGAGGTATGCGCCTAAGGTAAAGTGTTGAGGGTGGTGAAAATATTGCTAGGCGTTGAAAGTTAAAGTGTCCTCCTCAAACATAAAATGCGCCCAGAGGGAGATTAAAGAATATTGCTAGGCGTTGGATTTTCGTTTTTTTAACAGGGTGTCCATGAAGTCTAATATGCGCCCAAGTTGATGAATAAAATAGAATATGTTAAGTGTGATGTGCTTTCAAGAAATATTTTCTAAGAGAAGTTGATGAAATTTTTTTTACCACTGGCAACGATGTGCAAGATCAAATGAAATTTTCTAAGGCACAAATATTTTCTCCCTTAGAAAATACGCCTAGAGCTCTGAGGTGGTGGAATTTTTCTTGAAGCACAAATGAATTATCGGAGATGAAGGCGGTGAATGCCAGCTGCACGGGTTGATAAAAATTTCTCAAGTTAGAGCAACAAGAAATCTTCACAGATGTGAAGAACGGATTTAAATTTCACAAGGAGATAATTTTCTAAGGTTCAAAATTCAAGAAAATTAAATGAACCCGTTCGTTGTGCACCCACAAGTTTGACGTGTTCTGATGAAAATTTTCTTCTGGGTATTGGAGATCTTCGACAAGGAGTGGATTTCAAGGTCCTTTGCACTACGCGTTTCTGTGACAAAGATTTTCGGCGGGCACCAGTTGATGATTTTCCTGGCGGAAATTTCGGTACCCCGAAAGTAAAATGAAGAAAATGTGTTTCGCACTTCCGCATTAATGAATCGTGAAAGGAACTCTACGGCAGAATTTGCCAAATTTCATGGGGGATGGTCTTCTGAGCCCTAGATGAATGAGATCAAAATTCATAACACCCTACCGGAAGAAAAGGGAATATTACTAAAGTCAAAGGATGGAAAATCTTGAAGGATGAAGTTGATCAAGCAAGGCTAGTAGTCCCGGAACACGGAAACCCAGTGTAAGTTGAGTTTATATTATAGCAACCGAATACCTTCCTTTGTTTGCAGAGGAAATGCTCCAGGCCAGAGCAACGTATTAATTGGGGCGGGGGAAGAACGATGATACAACTTCCTGGTAAAGATAAGTTGCAAGTTTCCACATGAAGGAAGAAAAAGTTGCAAGAAATTGGCTAAGTGTTAGCTCATGACAAAGCATAGTTGAAGAGCAAATGCCAAGAAAGCAAGATCAAGGATAGTGCGCTAACGGCTCACAAGCTGCATCTTCTTAGAACACTGGATGTGGCATTTGCCGCGCTTTGCTATTTTTGGAGTGAGTGGGAATCTTTGATTCATTTAATGTACCACTCCCTATTCTGGCAGTTTTTAGGTTAAAATGAGGTATAACGATTTTAGCTACCATGATTAAAATCCAGCCAGCCTTTTGGACCTGCTTGGTTATATAAAGGGGGAGTCCCCCTCATTTGTAACTCATTAGACAGTAGAGAAGATTAGAATAGACATAGAGTAGAGGGACAACTTAGAAGTAGCTTAGTATAGATTGATAGTGTAGTTGAAGAAGAGGGAAGGTTTTCCCTTTGGAAACTTTGTAAGAAATTGTTGTGAACACTCTCTCAATAAAAAAGAGTTTTTATTGATGGTGAATTTCGTCTTTGTTGTGAGTAGCTAGCAAGGTTTCTTCGTCCTTCCGATTCAAATGGTAGCGCAAAATAGTTCTAAGTAGTATAATTTTCATTCCATGCAAGTAGATGTTAGCTGTGAAATGTGGTGTTTGATCTAAGCAACTTCGTCTATCCATACCACTAGTGTATTTGTTGATGGTGAATGCGCCTTGTGTGGTCAACTGGAAATGTTTGGGCCTAACTTCAATCACAGTTTGAATGGTGGTATGCGTCATCGTGATGGTATCTTCATGTCAAATGGTGGTTTGAAATATCTTTAGTCATCTCCTTTGAAGATTGCACCCACTCCGAAGTCGCCCGATGCGAAAGCAAACCGCGAAGTTTGTCGAAGTTGATTCACATCCAAATTTTGAATAGATTTTAGACCTCAAACTTTTACACCATTTCAATTCGGGCATTTCAATACCGAATAGGAACCCGTATTTTGATAGACAAATCTTCCGAAGCATTTGAATTCCTTTCTCCTCACCGGCCAACAATTTCATTCCCTTGAAATAAATCACATCGAAATTGGAACCGAGCCTTATTCGGCATCTAAATAAAACCTGGAAGAACCAAACCTTTCTTGCAATTCAGTATGGAATACTTCATCACAGCAGAGAATAGTGGAAGCCATTGGTGACTTTATTCTACTTGGAAAAGGGCCAATGTGCTCCAAAACAAACAAGGAGGATATTCAACACTTAGAAAAAAATTTGATTTCTTCCTGGAGTGAGGGCGCATTTCAACATAGGAGGTGGATGAAACTTGTTGACTTTCTTTGACCTTTTGCATTTTGGGCGCATTTTGGCCTTGATGAAGGATGGTACCTTGCCTTAGAATATTTTCATGCTTTCTCCAGTTTCCCTTGGGCGCATTTAGGCTAGGCAGGGGGATGAAAAGCGTTGACTTTCTTTGACTTCCTTGCTGGATGGGCGCATTTTGGCCTAGGAGGAAGACGAGCTCAACACTTAGAATTTTTTTATGCTTCCTCATCAACTTGGGCGCATTTTGCCATGGCTGCAGGATGAAGCTTCAGACTTAGAATTTTTTTATGATTTCACCTGTTTATCCATGCCCTGCTATTTATAGTAAGCCCTCTGAATTTTGCATCTCTGAAGCTCAGAACTATTTGAAATTTCAAACACTGCATCCTCACGACCCTGTTACCCTGTCGACACTGCTATTCTTAGTCAGCCTGCTATTTTTAGTCCATTTCTGAAGGTGATTTGCTATAAATAGCAACTGCTTGCTTTTGGTAGTTCCACTGCTCTGATTAACTTGAAATTTGAATGAGGCGCTCCTCACCACTTGACCTGTCTGTCGACATCAGCGCATGCGCCTGACTTGCTATTTTTAGCTTGTTTCCAAACTGACTTACTATAAATAGTAAGTGCTCCATTTGACTTGAAATTTCACCAGCAGAAAGCCTGAAAGATGCTGATCGCGGTGGTTTACACCGGTTTTCGAAAATTCTGACTTTTTACCCCTCTTTTCAGGCCCCGAAGCTGGAAACCCTAATTTGCTCTGCATGCATATCAAATGATCTCTGTTTGTCTTCGTTTCTGTTGCATTGTGATCAGCTCGTGATTCTGAACTGCTGGGAGGCAGCTGCCGAGACGCACCTGCTAAAAATAGTAAGTTCCTTACTGAGTGATTATCTCCATTTGCATGTCATATCACCGCGAAGCTCTCGAAAAACCCACAAAGAATCATCCGACATGCAAAACCCTGAAAATAGCCTCCGAAGGCTAAACTCTGAAAGTTGTCATCTCATTTTGCATGTTAGACTGTCGCGAAGGTCTCGAAAAACCCAGAAGGAATATGCAGACATGCATTGAAAAATTCTTCGTTTAAGCCCTGAAATTTGTCCTGGAAGCTGAACTACTAAAAATAGTAAGTTGCCTGCTTCAGCTCAAATTTTGCACGCGAGCAGCTTGATGTGTTCTGAATGCAGTGTGACTGTTGGAATTTCAAAAATGCTGACGGAATGCCCTGAATTTCACACTTACTAAAAATAGTAAGTAGCTGGAATCTGTTGAAAATTTGTTGAGACCCTGTTGGAAGGATGCTAACAACAACATTAATCTCCTTTTTCAATTTATTCACTTTGTTCAACCTCGGACTGACCAGGAAAGATGAAACCCTAATTTTCAGACTTGGTCAATTTCACGCTTAAGCTCAAAGGGGGACAGGATCCTCGAAAGGCAGACATCAAAAAAGAGACAGAGAGAGAGAGAGAGAGAGAGTAAAACCAAAGCCCAAAAGACCAGAATGGAGCAAAAATTAGGGGGTCCCCATTTTGAATGGGGCGATGTGTGAAAAGGTCACAACAAGACAACAACTCCATCATTTAAAAATGGCTACAGGAGATTTAGTCATCTCCTTCATGAAGATTGTTGAGTTGAGATATCAGCTATGCACCATTGGAGATATAGTTGAAAATAGAGACCTTGTTATGTTGGCACTGAATGGTCTTCCTCAATCTTGGGAGCCCTTTATCCAAAGCATTAGTGGAAGATCTAAATTGCCCAAGTTTGATCGTCTTCGAGCTGATTGCATTCAAGAGGAATCCAAATTGGCAGCAACAGGAAATGGGTGAAGCTCTCATGATGAAGAAAATCATGTCCTTGTTGCTCAAGCTTCTAGAAGGAAAGGAAGAGAGGGGAGAAAAGGCAATTTCAAGAGGAATAGAGACAAAAAATCAGATTCTATTCCTGAACCAAAGAAGAAGAAGGATCTCTCCCACATTCAATGTTTCAGGTGTGACAAGTATAGTCACTATGCTCGAGATTGCATATATCTAGAGACAACTCAGGGGGATTTCTATTCATCTTCGCTCTTTCAAGCAATGTTCCAACCGACAGTGACACTTGGTTGATTGATAGTGGTGCTTCACGTCACATTATAGGATATCGAGAGCATCTTTCGGACATGGTAGAAAGAGAAACCAACTTGCAAGTGATAATCAGAGATGATGCTTGTTATTCCATAAAAGGAGTTGGGACCACCTCTCTCCACCTAGATTCTGGCATCCCTCTTCATTTGAGTGATGTTTTGTTTGTACCAGGAATCAAAAGAAACCTTGTCTCTATTTCAGCATTAGAGGACAAAGGGTACCAGGTTGCTTTTTTGAAGGTAAAGTTCTTGCTTGGCCTAAGAACTCTAGTATCAAAACAGCTCGTGTGATTGGTGTCTATCAAGAGAGCCTATACAAACTTTTTATTCGTCTAGTTTAGGCATTATTGCACGACTCTATTAGTTTGAGTGAGCTATGACACAGGAGACTTGCTCCCTTACACTTCAGAGCTCTTCCATCTATGGAGAAGATGGTTATTGGTCTACCAAAGCTTAGTCTGAGCACGATGGCATTTACAGAGGATGTGCACTTGGTAAGAATATCAAGAGTCCCTTCCATAGTAGTGATAGTAGATCAAAAGGAATTTTAGATCTTGTTCATTCTGATTTATGTGGACCAATGTATGTGGCATCTTTGAGTGGATTTTGGTATAATGTAATTTTCATTGATGATTACTCTCGGAAGAGTTGGATTTACTTCTTGAAATCTAAGGAGTCTGAAGAAGTACTTGATAGATTCAAAGAATTCAAGGCTCAAGTTGAAAACATGTTCGGGAAAAAGAATTAAAGTTCTAAGATCTAACAATAGAGGAGAATATACTTCTGGAGGATTTCGTAATTTCTACATTGAGGCAAGGATCAAGGGGGAGTTCTGTGTTCCGTACAACCCTTAGCAAAATGGAGTTGCTGAAAGAAATAATAGATCCATAGTTTGAGGCAGCCAAAGCTATGATTCATGATAAAGATTTATAGACTTTACTTTGGGCAGAAGCTTCCAGAACTATCGTGTATGTTCAAAACCAAAGCCCTCATCGAATATTGGGAAACATGATTCCTGAAGAGGCCTTCACAGGTGTGAAACCTGAGGTTAGTCATTTAAGAATTTTTGGTTGTCCTGTTTATATTCATGTGCCTAAGGATAAAAGATCAAAGCTAGAACCTTCAAGCAAGAAGGGTATATTTGTGGGATACAGTGAGTCTTCTAAGGCCTACAGAGTCTACATTCCATGGCAGAAAAAGATTGAGATCAGCAAGGATGTCTCCTTCGAAGAGGAAGTAGCCTTTGAAAGATCTAAAGGATTTTACATGGAGATAGACAGTGAAGAGCAGGAGACACCACAGGTTATGGACATTTCTCGTGATCATTCTCCTGAGATTCAGAGGGAGTCTAATGAACCAGAAGAGACTATTGATCTAGTTGATCCCATGGAACCAACTAATGGGCAAAGAGATATTGCTATAGGTCAAAAGAGACCTCTATGGGTTCGACAAACTATGCAAGAGGCAGAAAAGTATGCAGCTCGAGGCACCTTTAGGAAAAGCAAGAGACCACAGAAGTTTCTAGGCTATATGGCATTGATGAGTCACATCATTGATTTTGCGCCTACCAGTTTTGAGGAAGCATCCAACCAGCAAGTATGGAGAGATGCAATGATAGAAGAATATTAGTCTATCATCAAGAATGATGTATGGGATGTTGTTTCAAGACCTGAAGGGAAATCAGTTGTGTCTTCCAAGAGGCTCTACAAAATCAAGCATGCAGATGATGGTAGCATTGAGAAGCACAAGGCAAGATTTGTGGCAAGAGGATTCTCTTAGAAGGAGGGAATAGATTATGAGGAGACATTTGCTCCTATGGCTCGATGCACTTCTATCAGGACAATTATTGCTATTGCATCCGCTAAACACTGGAAGTTACATCAAATGGATGTAAAGACTGCATTTCTTAATGGTGTGATTGAAGAAGTGTACATTGAGTAGCCAAATGGTTTTGTGATTCATGGAAAGGAGTCCCATGTATGCAGATTGAAGAAAGCATTGTACGCCCTTAAGCAAGCACCTTGTGCATGGTATGAAAGGATTGATCAATATTTTGATGAGCTTGGGATTCTCCAAGAATGATACAGATTCCAATCTTTACTTCAAGGTAGTTGATGTTGAGGCTTTAATATTGGTTGTTTATGTTGATGATTTATTTCTCACTAGAGCAGAGTATCTCATTGTCAAATGCAAGAAAGAGTTAGCCTCTGAGTTTGAGATGAAGGATCTTGGTCTTATGCGTTACTTCCTGGGACTGGAAGTGTGGAAAGACCTAATGAGATTATTCTAAGTCAAGGGAAATACACTATAAATATCTTGAAGAGATTTGGGATGATGCATTGCAAGTCCATGTATACACCTATGGAGACAAATTTGAAGAAGTTGAGTGACTCTGTAGCTAGTTCAGATTTGGTAGATCCCACCATGTACAGACAATTGATTGCATCATTGATGTATCTAGCCAATACTAGACCATACATTTTTTATGTGGTGAGTTCCCTCAGCCAATTCATATGTGAGCCAAGACAAATACATCTAGTTGCAGCAAAGCATATCTTGAGATACTTGCGTGGCACAGTGGGATATGGCTTGAGATATACTTCCTATGAAGATCTAAAGTTACAAGGCTATTCTGATTTTGATTGGGCCGGGAGTGTAACTCATAGGAAGAGCACCTCCAGATGTTGCTTCAGATTGGGGTCTACCATGATTTCGTGGTGTAGCAGGAAGCAGACTTTTGTGGCACTTAGCACTACTAAGGCCGAATATATTGCAGATAGGAAATATATCCTCAACACAATATAAATATTATATCATTATCGTAATATTGACTATAATCAAGAATAAAATATATATGTTAATTTTATGATTATAATTATAAAGATAATATATTTATTATCTTTATAATTATAATCATAATAAAATTGCTTATATATATATATATATGTTTTGTTCTTTATTTATTTATTTGAGACATAGTTATTATTTTGATATTTGGTTTATTTATTTGTCTCAATATTTCATATTTGGTGTTACAATTCCGGGGATATGACAGTTGGTATCAGAGCAACTTTCCTGCCACCCTGTGAAAATAATGTTTGCAAACTTACCAAAGGCAAAGGAATACTCTATGAACATATAGAAACACATTCCAATTTATGCAAATCAGGTATGACCGGTAACCGCTAAATGCAATCACTTGTTGATATTCGTTATTTTTATCATAGCTACCATATGTAAGTGTAAAATAAGTATCAAGATATATATATGTATAAATAGATATGTTATTTTGAATTGGACAACTAATGAGATCAGGATGATCTATTCCATCATAAGAATTGTGTGTAGTAACCCCATAAAACAACCATGGAAGGCAAGAAGAATTTGCAGGTAAGTATAAAAGAAAATACATCATGAATTTAGATATTACTTTTTAGTAAATATATATCTTGAAATTAAATGATAATGTGGTAGAATAAGAATTTATATATAATTATATTTATTCTAGTTGATGTCGATCATTTCTATTGATGTCATTTTGGAGTAATAAAGTTATACGTGCTACTATTTATTCTTAATATCTTATAGAATTATTGATATGTTTTGAATATCTAACTATATTATTGTGATATATTCTATCATAATGTCTCTCACATGAAGTGTATTTCATATTTTCATCAAAGTTTTGTGTCATCAAACAAACATGTAGAAAGTTAAGGGAGGGAACCTATAGGTTGAGCAGATACTAGTTCTCCTCTAGGTATGCCACTCCCCGGATCGGATGACCAAGAGTCATGCCATCGAGAGCCAAGGGGGTGATATCCGCTCTTGGGCTTAGAGAGAGTATCTACGGGCCTCCTATGGATTCCTCTCCTCTAAACTATCACATGTTTAAATTGAGGGATTCTCCAACATAGTGGGGAGATGATGAGGATGGATAGGGAAAGCAGATACAAGCATATCCCCTAGGTACACCACTCCTCGGATAGGATGACTGAGTATCATGCCATCAGGAGCCAAGAGGGATGGTATATCCGCTCTTGGCCTTAGGCAAGATTGCTTCGGGCAGACTTATCCTTCTCATCCAACCCTTACTATGATAGAGTCCTAAATTTTGTGTAATTTGACTTATTTGTGCAATGGATAAACCAGATTTTCATTTTAATGTGTTGTATGGTGAATAATAATTCTTATATGTTTTATATGTTTATATGTACATGATGTGGTTGATCTTATATAATTGTATTTGTGCTTGAATGTATACTCTATATTTGAGTGCTCTAAGGGGCCTCCTATGGGAATCCTTCCTCCAAACTATCGCATGGACTGCGTGTCTGCCCCTTACCAAATTATTATTCTTTTTCAATCATATCATTAGGGAGGGGAGTTGGAAGCACATGAAGGAGAGCAGAGACTAGGGTCCCTTCGAGGTAGGCCACCCTCCTTGGATGACTGCGGTCTGCCATTGAGGGCCAAGGGGGTCATTTCCACGGGCGTTGGTTGGCCGCTCTCGGGCTGAGAAGAGAATCGCTAAGGGCATCCTTGTGTGTGACCTCTCTGCGTCGCCTTTGATGTTAATGAACAAGGGATGATAACTTGGGTGTTTTAATATCTATTTAGTTTGCTTAGAAATTTACAAATTGAATGCTTCGTAACATATGTTTATGTGAATGCTTGTGCATTACGTGTATTCACGTGTTTGCTTCATGTTTATGTGTATACTTGATGACCTTGGGAAGGAGGACGGGTCCACGGTATGGGATACACCGAATCCACCTTCTTGATTGTCTGACAGCATACTTCATTCAATTGTATTTGTAATTGATTGTACACCCTATAACTTGTGATTGTATTTAAGTGTATACTCGCCAATTGTGTTTATTTGAGTGTATACTTTATGACTCGTGATTGAATTTGTATTTTGGGTGTATACTCTATAACTTTGTATTGATATTGGAGTGCATACTCTATGACTTGTATTTGAATTCGAGATGTATTTGTATTTGAAGTGTATACCCTCTGACTTTGTACTCGTATACTCTGTAACATATTTCTGACCCTAAATTCAGGTGTGTACTTCATGACGATGTATTCAAGTGTATACTCTATGCCATTGTATTTGTTGCGACTTGTATTTGAGTGTTTACTTTAAGATTTACATGTATTCATATGTATGCCTTGCAACTTCATGCACTCATATACTTCATGCTTTACTTGTTTGTGGTGTATTGCTTCATGGTATATATGGATAAGCTTAGCACCTTACTTACTGATGTACTCTAATACACGACTCTTCCATTTGTATACTTTGCATTTGCGTAATTTATGCCTTATATGTATTTATGGGTATTGCCGAATGTATGTACAAGTATTCTTATGGCTATGTTCTTTATGTATGATCATTTCGTGTGTTGTGTATTTATGCACATGCTTAAGTGTTCTTAATTGTCTTCTGAAATTTATGCCCCATGATTACACTTTGTGGATCTTCGGTGTATTCTCATCGAGTGCATTTATTCCATGCATAGAAGTAAATTTGAGTGTATTTATATTGCTTCCAACCTTATGAGTATTTATGGGTTGATGTGCTCTATGTATTCATAAGTGTATTTTGGGTATTTGTATGCCTCACGTGTAATCTGTGATTATGCTCTATACATGTTACTCCATGATTTGTATCTTGAATGCCTTTATGACTAATATATCCAACATGACTGCCCTGTGGACAACTTCCTGATGTGTCTTTCATGATTGGTGTGTTTTAGCATGTCTACTTGCGACTAACGAACATATCCCATGCTTTATATATACAAGTGTACACTTCACGAATACTTCATGCCTTATGTATTCG
>VDFB02155995.1:0-16161 GCA_007258455.2 Sequoia sempervirens | reverse complement strand
GGTATATATGTACATACATATATATGGTTATGCATATATGTATGTACATATATATGGTTGTATCATATATGTATGTATACACACACACACATATATATATATTAGGTATATATGTACATACATATATATGGTTATGCATATATGTATGTACACACACACACACATATATATGTATGTATAATGGCAATATACATATACTTTTAAATGAATATATAATTAATCTACTACTAACTAATCTCATAATTACTGTATACTATTGCTCATTTCATCTAACTTTCAGCCATATATATAAAAAGACACATTTTTCAGTATTACTAGGTCATTGCCAAAGTAAAGTCATAGACTTTACCTGTCATTAACGTTGAATGTCTTCTGTTGATTGCGGATAAGTCCTCACATGCCTGCCATCAAGAGACCAATGCCAATAAATATATTCCTCCAATCAAATAAGCATCTAATAAGAAAAGTATTTATTTATGAACATATGTATACCAGAAAATGTAAAGATATCATAAAGCATTCAGAGCAAAATGTCCCTATAGAGTTTGTTGTGTTAACAAACACAACTTTGTTGGTATGTTGATAATCCACATGCTTGATTCACCTCTCCATGCTCCCACTTGCCTGCAAAATAATTGTAATAAACGGGGGTAGTACTCGGTACTCGTAACATTCCCACATCAAATCATCCTTACAATATTGCATGCACAACAATAAGAGTTTTGATTGGAGCATTAAAATCCACAATATTTTGATCCTTGGTATGAAGCTGAAAATAGCGGTGTGTATTGCATATGATAGCACCATACATGGTAGAGTGCAATAGAAAGGACATATATATACATATATATATGTATGTGTATACATGTATATCTATATGCATATACATGTACATATACATATATTTATTGACAACCGTTGCACAAATCTATTTGATAATGTGTATTGTGCATATACTTCATGCCACGACTTTCAATAAATATATGTATATCTATATAAATATACATGTCTATGTATATACATAGACATGTATACATATACATTCATACATACATACGCATATACATGTGTATATATATTTGTATATACATATACATGTACACAAATATGTAATCTAATTATTGAAACTCATAAAATAAGTGGAAGAAAACAAATAAATATATTGTATGTTGTGATATGATTACATAATGGATAATGATCATTTGAACAGCTAAGTCAAAACTGAATATTCTGTATGGCTGAAAATAATGTAGACACTGAGTACATAAATATAAAAGAGTATATTGAATAATGAAACATAAAACATAGATATAAATCCGATATACTGATAAATAAAAACATGAATTTAGTTATTTTGGGTGTACCAACATGAATAAGCTCCCTTATAGGAGGAATGTGCATAGGTAATGTGCATAGGTTTCCTTAGTGAGCTCTGAATTTTTTAGAGGATATACAGGGAATTCCCTCTTATAAAATCATTGGAATGTGTAAATTGAATCTTTGTGGGAAACAATATGGTATTTCATTTTGTAGTGACCAATTATGCCTGAGTTTCGTCGTGGCTTATAGGAAATGAATTTTATATTTGGTGTAATTGAAAAAATAGGTGGCTTGCATAAATTCAGTCGTACATATGAATTACAAAATGTTTTATGTTTTGTTATATGTATGGAGGTGAATTTTGTAGAGGATATGTAGTGAAAGCATAGGAGAATTGTAATGAAAATGACACTGGAAATTGCCTCTTATAAAATCATTCGAATGTGTATATTGAATGCATTGAATTGTGGTGATTGACTTTCACATTTGTATTTTCCTGCCAAACAATGGTGTGTTGAATGAAAAAAGGTCTATTTATAATTATCATTTCACCTATTTCAAGTTACGTTTGTATGCATGTCCCATCAAAATATCACATGGGTCCGCTAGGAGGTGGTCCCTTTAATCTCAACCTCACCACATTAAAATGTTCTGCACGTGCCCCATATTCCTTCATCAAACCATGCATATGAGTTAACCATGTGCCCCATAAGCCTTCATCAAACCACACATATGTGTTAACCTAACCACGGGTTGTTGGGAATATTGAAGCCATATACTCATCATCACCCATGGTTTTCTTCCTCATTTTCACCTTTATTATCCATATAAGATTATACATATATAATCTTTTATATATATATCAGATTACATATGTACAGTTTTATATAGATATATATCTATAACAGATTACATATGTTAAATTCCATTTCATGAAACCATACATGGCTTGATATGATGAAACACTACAAGGCATTACTGTATATATGTATAATCTGATTGATATATTATTATCAAATTATATGGAAATGTTAAATGTTTGATCTATATACTGTTTTTGAAATAACTGACTTTCAAGAACATAACATACTATGGAAAGTGTTAATAGGAATTGAACAATGATTCTAAGCCTCAATTGTAGGAAAGAAAAACATTTTGTCTACATTGCAAAGCTCATCTTGCAGCTAATAATCATTTAAGACTCTATTATGCTTAATAAATAAAGGGTGAAATGAAAATGAATTTGTAGCAACCACAACTATACATTGTAGAATTTCATCTTTGAATTTCTAATGTACAAAGACATTTAAACTATAAATATGAGGAAACATATTCCATGGTAGAACTATTTGAAGAGAATATATTAATTTTTTTGAGAGAACTACATATCCATATTGACGAAAGAAACAGCCTTCTAAAAGACATCACATATCCCATAAATTTATCATTGATTGTAGCTATTAATACAATCAATAACCCACAATTTGTTTTTAATTTTATAAACATAATTTTAATCATTCCATTTCAAAACAAAACCTCTATTATTATAATTTTACACATCTATTTACACGTAAGTCTCACCTCCACACTTTCAAAGAGTAACTTCAAAAAAATTCCATTTATAGGGCTAACTTTCAAAAATGACTCTTTTTTTTTGTTAAATCAGGTTTGGGTGTGTGAGGCACCATCCCATCTTTAAACAACCATTTTAATATTGGTACAGGTGTACAATAGTTGTGGATAACATTATTGAATATGTAGAGAATGTCGTTGACTGTACAAGATGCCAACACAACAAGTATACATTTCACCAATACTCCAACTAATAATGGGCCACCATCTATAGATTCGTCCTAATCCACATTGAATAAAAAACCAAAAGCACAATCCCTTTTCTTAAATTATATCATCCACCAGAATCTTCAGATTGACTTCTCACACCCTCTAGGTGCCTCACTTCTTTAAATAAACTACCTATTCTTCACTTTTTAATTGCATAACCTGAAAGGATTTTTGGCTTTTGAATAGTTATTTATACTTCACATTCATTTTCAAAGTTAAACTAAAGGACAAATGAATTGCAATAGAAAACTAAACAGAGCAAATTTCATTTGGTCATTTCACACACCAACCCCTAAACAGATTATTTGATTTGATTACTCCTGATTTGCAATGAAATAGGAGAGTTAGAAATAGGGGTTATGGTCTATTACTAATTTCTTTTAGTTTCAACATAGTGATCTCATAAATTAAATGAACATGAAAACCAAAGACTATTAATGTAAAATATGTAGCTATGACCTACATCTTCCTTATTTACTAATATGAAAAGGAACAAGGCCAACAAGATTCCCACAATAATTTCATTTGCAAAAGAAAAAGAAGGCCAACAAGATGCCCATGCTAATTTCATTGACCAATGCAGAGAGTGCATTAAACAAAATATAGATGTTGAATAAAACTCTTTCAGGAAAAATTCATAGTCAACAAAGTTAGGATTTCTACAGTAATTTTTTTCTAGATATGGATTTATTAATAGTATTTGAAAGAGGTATGGCATGAGTATTGTTTTGACAAATTTAGGAGGAACCAGTAAAGGTTATGGAACATGGTTAACTGAAACCTCTGTAAAATGGGAAAGTGTTTTGAATTATACGAGAAGTTGGGTCAGTCATCAAAGACTTTGAATTTACATCTTTTACTGTCTGGAATGTTGGTTTAAAGACAATTGGAAAGCAAATGGAGTACAAAAGTTGAGTGTCTGTAGGGCACTTTTTTTCTATTTTTATCTATGTAGTACGACATACGATAAAGAGAAAAATGAGGTAGATGTTTGAAGAAAGTGGGAATTGATTGGAAGTTGGATTTTCCATTAACCCCATTAACCTGTATCCTCAAACCCCTCAATAATTTGAGGAAAAATATGAAAACCCAAAAAAAAATTGATTATACTGGCATTTAACAATAAGCCATTAATTTTCATGATTATTCTTAGTCAAAATTTCATCAATGTTCTATTTATATCACATTACATGAGATTAGTTCATAAAATAATGTCAACAAAAATCATAGCACTCAAACACTAACGATGCCAAAAAAAAACCCACTATTGAACAAGCAATCTTGTAGGTGAAGAGATGTGGAGACATTTTATGCAGCTCCATATAAGATTAAATTAAAAAATCTTTGAAGGTTAAGTATCTTATTATATACCCAATAAATTTCATGATTATACTTGGTCAAAATTTTGTCAATGTTCTGTTTAAATCACATTACATGTGATTACTTCATAGAATAATGTCAAAAAAAGGCATAGCAGTCAAAATGTTGATGCCATAGAATAATTCACGAGGGATCATTTTTCTACCAGTCACATGTAAATAGAAATGATTACAATCAAACCCTTAATGCCATACACAAAAATGATTTTTAAAAATGCCAAAATGCACTCAAACATCGACAAACCCAACAAAATTCCACTGTTGAACAAACAATCTTGCAGGTGAAGAGAGGTGGAGATGTTACCTACAACATAATAAAGCCAAAGGTCGTTGTCGTGGTCACAGAGCAAAAGTCGACTGCAGGAGAGAGGATGTAGCAATGGAAAATCTACAAAGAAACTGCAGGAGATGATGAGTTTAGGGCTTAAAGTTTCCTAACAACCCGTAGTTAGGTTTCACATGTACACATGGTTTGATGAAGGCTTAAGGGGTACATGGTTAACTCATACGCATTGTTTGATGAAGGAATATGGGGCATGTGGAGAACATTTTAATTTGATGAGGTTGAGAGTAAAAGGACCACCTCCTAGCAGACCCACATGATATTTTGATGGGGCTCGCATACAAACGTAACTTGAAATAGGTGAAATGATAATTGTAAATAGGTATTTTTTTATAAAAAAATTGGATTTGTAATGAATAGCTATGGGAAAAATAATGAAGATGTAGGGGATGGAGGTAAAAAAACCCCCTTTTTGACCACCTTTCGCTTTATGAGTTCCACAAGGTGTGTTTGAAATACCCAGAAGCCAATTTTTTCTTTTTAAGGTCCTAACTTGGTTATGAAGAAGCTAAAATTTTTTTTGAAATCGAACCTATTTTTTCACTCTGCCGCGAATGCACAAAGTTAATACATCGGCTATTGGGGGTTTTCCCCTAATAGATTTTAAATAAGGTTTGAAAACCTTGAGATGGAATTTACCATATTCAACATTCTACCTGTGTTAATATGAAAGTTTTGAAATTGGGTATGGATATTCATATGAAAGATAAGCATGCAATACTGTGGAAGTTTAGACTAGGTTTTTAAGAATAAATAAAGCATATGCAAAGTGTTTATAATATGTGCAGTAGGGGAGAGGGGTCCATAATGGAGCACGGTTCAATAGTGGGGATAAGTAGTCCTCAATGGGCCCCATAATGGAGCACTTTAATATCCAATTGCAGCTCTTTTTATCCATAAAGTAGCTACAAAGTGACAAATCGTAATGATGCCACATCGTACACCAATAAAAACATGACTTAATTGCACCACCCTACCAGTGCACTTTTTGGGCTTTTGGATGCCTGGCAAAAAGCATGCGATGTGGCATCATGATAATGACCCTAAAAGCGAAATATAGAAGCACATGAGTTTCCAAACTCATGCACAGAAATTAGGGGTAGTTCAGAAGAATTTCCCACATAGGATTTTTGAGAGCTTTCACCCAGTTAGGGTGCTCCACTATGGGCCCCTCTCCCTATTCAGAGTTGAAATGATCATTCAAAGGTTTGAACAGGATGGCCAAAACTGATTTATCCTCCTCACTCACCTTTGCGCCTCTGCAACCGCCATGCAAATTAGCTTCAATACAATGTTAAAAAAAATTCCCAATTTAAATCTGTCCAAAACCACACACATACATTATTTCTTAAGCTCAAAACTTAGGAAGCTAATTTCATAAAAATATTTCCAATATCAAAAGAAAAAAGAAAGAAGGTTGAATAAGACTACTTGAATTGATAAAAGAAAGAAGGTTGAATAAGACTACTTGAAGCTTTTTAAGTACATGTCAGGTTTCAAAAACTCTATGTAATATTTAAATCTAGTGAGGCTCAGTGGATGGAAAATGCAGAGCCAGCACAGAATGCTCTGAACCTTTTTTTCTGGTGCCTCTTGCAACCTGCACATCTTCACATGTTTTAGTTGTGAACTAGTAAGACTCACAGCTCATCTACAGGCTGCATTAATGTTAGCTTCTTTGAATTAAATGAAAATAAAATAATGACAATGAGATTTCAAAACATTTTCAACCTGTCCTCAACCAATGGCTTCAAAACTTCCTACATTCTACGAACAACTCTTTAACAACCTCGAGCAGAAAAAATTAAAGCCAAACTTGCTTAGAAAGTGAAAGGTGAGCTTCAAAACTTCGACAACAAACCAAAATGCTTATGGTTCAAAATCCTTAATCATATATAAACTCATTTTCTTGTGGCACACTAACTGCCAACATCGATGATTTGGCTACGACCACCTATGATTTGAAATGGCTGCCAACACCAATTCGTATGTGAGGTGATGGAATGGTTTGACATCACCATGTCAGTTACCTTCGTGTCTCCTCGTCTTCCATTACTACCACTTGCATGTCAATTTAAATCTGATTTGTTTTTATTTACATGGGTTGTTTACTATCATTGTAGAATGCCTCTCAACGTAATAACTAGATTTAAAAAAAAAAGAATAATAATTAGTGGATGGAAAAGAGCTATGTAATTGGTATATTGTTGAAGATAGCTAGAGTATAATTATGCCAAAATTTTGAGTGGTTAGTGCTATAGCCATAGACAACTATGATTCTTATTTTGTTGAGTAGTTGATGGATATAACCAACATGTCTTTAGGACAAGGCATAAGTAAAGTTAGGGGATGATATCTAGGAATGGAGCCAACTTTAGAACTATAATGGATTAAAGTCAAAACCTACAAGGGTAGCCTAATGGTGAAAACCCACAAGGGTAATAGAGGCTAAATCCATGTATTTTACCCTCTTAGTGGTGGAATTCACCAAAGGCCACTATAGGAACTAGAAATCATAGTTTTGGTAGTACAAGATATTTTGAGGTACCTCCTAATGGTCATAGCTATGTAAGGCTAACCCTAGAGACACATCCATTCACCTTGAGAAGATATATGAGAAATTCAATTATCACATTTATTGTATGTAAGATGTATATAATAGAATAAGCAATATATTTAATGCAAGTAAGAATAATATGTGCTAAACATAAGAAAAGGATAAATAAACAAGTATGTCTCACATATATCCATACTTGTATGAAGGGATAAATAATATAATATCTATCTAATGAATAGTAAAGAAATGATCCTATATCACATTATGTTATGTGAATGTATGGGTTATTTATTTATTTTAATCTAAATTGTATTGTATTTGTTTTGGTTTTCCTTATTATTGTATCACACCAAGGTTAACTTTCAAGATAGATAATTTAAACCATGGGTCTATGTTTTATATCAAAACTAGTCCTTCCATGATGATGTGTCCACACTAGATGGTTGACCATGAAAATAATAAAACATAACAATGTAGAATAAAAAATTCTTTACCCTAAGAGTGTTGAATTGGAGATAAAAAGATGAACCTCTAAATTTTTAATAGGAACCATAGAAACTGAAGAGTTAAGAAAAATCTCTATAAGAAATGAAGTGTCAAGATAACTCTCCATGTTATCTTGATATTCAAGATATTCTCATTCTTTAGGCATCATAGTTGTTTTATAGTCGTATGGTTGAAGGACATAAAGGGGAACAAGAGTTCCCATGGAAAGTCCATTTAGGAATGAAGTTTCATGTATATCTTTGTACATAAAGCCTAGTGACAAGTTTATGGGGCACTTAATGTGGGTAGTGGCCATCATGGTGTGAATATTCTCTTTACACAAAATTAATATCAAGACATGTTAAATATTTTATCTATGTACTTTCTCTTGCCAACAAGAACTTGGTTCATGAACAAGTTCATAAGGGATGGGTAAGCATTTAATCCATCTAAAATGTTTCAAGTTTCCATATGGCTAGGGCTTATAATTCCACCTATCAAATTTTACAATAATAAGATGGTGTTTGATACTCATAATTAACTCCTCAAATCAATCATGTAAACTAATAAAGATACCCCCTAAACGGAACTTTATCTTAGTTCATGATACTATAATATCTCAAAAAAGACCGCCAAAACACATATACTAATATGGTAGTTTAGATCATTAATCAATTTATGTACCTAATAATGTTTCTAAGTTATCAAATAGTGAGTGTGTGATTTAGAGGCATAATAAGAAGAAATAGAAGGTAGCAGTATAAAGTAGTAGAAACATGTGCAATTTCAAAGAAAAGGAAACCTAAAAATATTTTTTTTTATACTAAATATGGCCCTACTACCGTATGTGGTGGATCAATGTATATAAAGGAAGGGGTTAACTAAATTGGAGAAGTTCACTATCAAATCCAAACAAAAGTGTTTGCAAGGCTAATGTGGTATAAGTGATGTAGGTTTTTATATAGTAGCAAGGGGTCCCATGTACCATGCCACACAAGCACCAAAACTCACAATCAAAACCTTCTAATATGGTGATACATTATAAAATTCCAAAGTAATATGGCCAATCCAAGTTTGCTTGAAAGTAAACAAGACATTTTAATTGTCATTAATGAAAGGTATTATTTTCAAGTGCACTAGCATGAAATGTTAATGACACATTTACTAGTACCTAGAGAAGCCTTAAGCAAGGGAGGTGAAAGCTATAATCAACTTAATTGAGAGTGACTATAAATATTTTCATAGTGGTCATTACTATGGATGTTAGTTGGTAATTTAAATGTCACTGGTTGATTAAAAAATGTTATTACTAGAGAGATATGGTTATTGGAGATTAAATTTGTCAGTCTGTGAGTAAAATCATTGAGTACAAGGACATACCCACAATTATTAAACATTGCTTGTACCATATGTAAAATCAACCCATGAAATCTCATCCTAGAAATTTAAATCCACACAATGAAGGAAAAAATAAATCCAAACATAATACCTCAAGACCCATAAATAGTACCAAGATTTTATGACAAGCTCAAACTTGGTGAAACTTTGACAACCTTGAAGTTTGTAAAAGAGCCCACGAACTACCTTAACTTATGCATAGATAAAAAAATCACTAGGCCCCCTTGAAAAAATTGACTAGTATCAACAAGTTTATAGTCAAACATGAAGATTTTGGTATCATCAAATGCACTAATACACTTAATTTATACTTTAATGCTTTGAAATTTTATCTACCTATAAAAATAAGAAAAATACCATAGAGGAACCACTAAACATAAATCAGCTTCCCAAAATATAAATTGAGTGAAACAAAAGTCTATACAAATTTTATTGAACCCTTCAAACACAATAATATAGCCAAAAATGATACATGGTTCACCAAAAACCAATTCACAACCAAAACACAATAACCTAGTGCTCTTACAAGCTCTCAAAAATAGGAAATATAGTCTAGACTAGGATATCATGGCTTTGATACCATTTTGGATTTTGCAATAAGTGATAAGTCAACCCATAACTAATGTCAATGTGATAGCCACAACACTACTCAAGATTAGATAATAGGTTGAACATTACTATCTCTCATTAATCAAGAAAAAAAATAAAACAAGATACATGTCAAACTAGATGCATAGATCACTAGATGCAAGAAAGTGAGAGGAATATGAATCTATGAAAGTGTAATTCCCATGTAAGTGAAATTTATCACTCTCACCCATCATTATTAATCTTAAATAAGCCTACATGAACTAAACTAGGTGTAGGAAAATAACCAAAAAACTATAAAAAAGGAACAAAAACCTATACTAAGAACATCCACATGCATCATATACAAACACACTTATCGACTATCATAATCATGGATCAAAGTATCAATATATGATCCCAATAATTTCAAATTTTTGAAATAAGGAACAAAAGATGCAACTAGGATCACAAAAGTAAATGTGCCTTGTAATGTGTATGGAAATAATGGAGAGAGGTTTAGTCTCATCCATATATATGCCAATAGAGAAACATGGTGACCCATTGACCATAAATATAAATTCTAACATATTGTTTCTTCACTAAAGGTAAACAAATCTTGGTGAAGCTATACTTGTCTCTACTAGATGGTTTTTCTTTAGAACCCACTCGTATTGTTATTGCTTGATGTGTCACTTTTGAATTACATGATAAATATTGTCCCATTTTTTTCTTTCTTCTTAGCTCTTTGAAAACAAAAAGAAAAGTGGTCATCAAAATACAATATATTGAATGGAAGTTTAGGCATGCTAACAAATACAAAATATATAAAGATAGAGTGATTTAGGCACAAGTTGGGTCTTGTAAACACTTGTTTCAAGATACTCATGTTGTACATTTATTTTCTAGTTTTATTTTAATTTCATAGTAAAGAAAAAATTGTTGTTTACAAAACATAATGGAGGAACCTTGTATTTACATATTGAATTGACTAGCACAATATTATTTTATGGATGTGTTTTGTTAATGTGAATGACATGTGATGTCACATGTTGATGTAATCAGTTCTTGTCATCCATGGGTTTGATCACCTAACCTTCTTGGTTGGTTTAGGCACACCCACATGCATGCAATTGTGGGTTTATCAACATGTAACTCATCAATTTCTCCCAATAGTCTATCATGTGGTATCACCATCCATGTTGAATACATGAAAATTCATAAATGAAGGGATACATACATCTTTATTCTTAAAGAAAATAATTATATAAAAACCATGGCCCTATCTCCTCCTCTTATAAGACAACTATGATTTATAATAATAAATCTAGGAACATAATCATGTTTGCTTTAAATTTACTCTATATTAAAAACCTTAAAAATTAAGAGAATATGTCATAATTTTTATAGGAAACTTGATTACTATATTCAAACAAAAGTAAGTCACATAAATTTTTGGCATGTCCAGTTGTCTTTAAAATACAATGACAAAATAATTATTCTAAATCCATTACAATTATAATCAACAAATACATATCCCTATGTACCCCACTAGCTTTAGTAACCTACACACCACAATTGTGTCTAGAATTTAGACAATGATAGGGGACTATCAAATCAACCCTCAAATATCATCAGAATATCTTTTCATCTTAAGATCATTAAATTATTAATCCTAGTGAAGCTACAAGCATTGGATGTTTGGATTTTCTTATTTCTACCCATATCTATCCTCTAACCAATTCTATCATTATATTAAATTATCAATATATAAAAGATAAGTAACATATGTAGTGTGAACCCTAGACAAATCTTGCTTAAAAATGATTCAAATTACCCATTTGAAGTTGGTGTAGTAAGTAAGGAAACACATTTCTCAGGTAATACAATGAGGGTTCTCATCAGAGCTTCCAATATTACAAAATATAGATTATTAAGGTCAATAAATAAAAGGGTTTATAGGCCCATAAAAGACAACATTAACAAAACAAAAAGGGCAGTATTGCTTACCATCTAGGAACACAACTATAAATATATGCATAGAAGAGGGATGAATACATCTTCTTAACACCCCACCCACCTACTCCACCACCTTGGTTGTCACCCCAACTATCTACACCACTTGTTAGCTTACTTGATCCAACATCCACCTTCTTCACACTTACAAAACCGCACAATTCTTTGACCAACTTGAAGAATTATAGGCCATGAATTGTCTCTCCTCACTATAAATCTAACACAAACATTTTTCCCATGTGTGTAAATTAAATGCACTTTTCCCTCTAAATTATCTATTTTATGAGTCGCCAATAGGTTCTTAACAACCATCCTCAATTCAAAGTAGTATGATTTCAGCTTTTATAATTTCTTATTCACTACAAGGATTTCCTTTCTTGGTATATTCACATTCCTTAGAGATCCATGAGTTGAAATATAACCATATTCTTGGGGATAAACCATTTTAAATCATACACTAGTACTAAGGACATTCTACATAAGAAAATTCCCCAATCACCCTATCACTTCAACCATGACACCATCACAACATATTTTACAAGGAATTATTTGCAAATAGAACCTTTAGATCATATAGTCCAATAATTTCCAACCATCAAATTTCCCAACACACTATTTGCCAATTTTAATGATGTATTATTAGACTAGTAAAATATGTTACACAAATATGATCTAGAACCACCCACTAGAGATAAGGGTCCCATGTATTTTGAGAGCAGTCGCTAAGAACTATTATGCCTAGCACGCAACACACAACTAGAGTCTCCATATATACTCATCACACTATTAAAAAAACATCCCATAGCTCATAGAGAAACAAACATCAAAGAAAAGGTGAGACTACCGAAACTTCACCATATAGAGGCTATAAATAGAATTGAAAACCTTAAATATAATTTCACCAAGTTTGCTAGGAAAAACACATAAATAAGCTTGGAACATGGAAATACATAATCAACATGGCCTCATAATTATAAATAATTAAGACACCATATGGAAAACCAATCAAATGAATGCAAGGGAATAATTTTAGTTGCTAGCCTATTTTTTTCCTTTAGCTTAAAATAGCCTTCATTAGGTTTCTCTTCTCATTTTAAAGGTCTTAGTTTTATCTTAGGATTTTGAAAAGGGTGTGTGAAAGTATTTAATGATCTTTTTTCATCTTGACATGTCTTATAGAATCATTGATAAGTCTTCAAGGTATAAATTAGTTATCAAATGTTGCACTTTGAGCTTTAAATCATTAAAATAATCATATTATCTCCAACAACTCACTTCCATAAAAGAGAAGGAAACACTATTCAAAGAGTCAACTTTTGTTGGATTAAGTTAGTGGTCTAAGTTTAGGGGTCTTTTTAGGTTATCTTTTATCTTCTTGAATAGGTCAAATACTAACATAAGAACATCTTCCTTGCTTCTCTGCATGATATTTTTCAAGGAAAACTAGAGGATGCATGGCACGCGGGGATACAAAGTTAAAATCTGTCTAAAGAGAAATATTATGACTACCTAAGATCTCTTTGAATTTTAAGGCATAATGGGTGAATTGAAGGAGGGTGATACTTACTAGGAAGGGTTCCTTTATTATGAGAACATGAAGATGATATGGAATTATGCATGGCATGTTTAAGGAAGAAAGATAGGTTTCAAGGCTCATACATGTTCGCAAGTAATCAAGGACCGCTCAAAATGCAAGTTTCACATTGATGCACTTTGCACTCATGTAGAAAGAGGTAGAATATTATAAATCAGTGAAAAGAGTTATAAATAGTGAAGAAATCAAGTCTTTGTCAAACCCCAATGTTAACCAAAACACTAGAAGGAAAAGAATAATAAGAAGAAAGATTTATATATTGGTATTATATCAATTTATGAGACAATATTCATTGATATCAAGATGCCAAATATATTATTTGGTTTCATTTACATTTTAAATTTGAAGAATATTTCTAAAAATATCACTTGGTTTACTTGGGATTGGCTCTTTTGATACTATTTTTGGCACCTATTATGAGAAATCCTTTTGTTACTATGTATTTCTATTATACGAGTAGGTTTGGGTCATTGGGGAGTGAGATGAATATCTTCCCGCATGAAGGATCAAGGCAGTGACAAGACAAGGAAGTATTGCCTAGTATATTGTACCAAATTTCTTGTCCCATATATCTAAAGTCTCAAATACCTGTAGCAATTGACTAGTTTATGTTTATTGAGAGAAAGGAGACAACAACAATGGTGATGAATATAAGTAAAGAAGAACAATATAAAACTAGATCCATGAATAACTTATATAAAATATGGAGCACCAAATAGCCCTCACACCCGTAGAGACTTCTAGGAGATATGAAGAAAAATATGAAAGAGCACAAGGGGCTAAGGTTTTGATAAAAATAAAAACAATGTGGAGACACTTTCAAGGTATAACACAATTGCAGGCCATTTACCTCATGAGCAAAGACCAAGAAGTTTGAAAATTAAAGTTTAATTTGTCTTTGTATTTCACACCTTATATTTATTACAAGTGATTAGTATTCAAAAGAATAACTTAGAGACCTCAATTGAATGTTTGACAGTAATATTATTTGAGACACTACACAGGGTTTGAAGAGTTTTCCTTATCAATGAGTGCAACCATTAAAGATTCATGGGAGAGTTATAATCTCTTATTTCATGATGTTTCCTTCCAAACCCTAGGATCATAGAAGGCATGTGACAAAATACAAGGAAGACAAAGAAGAGGTTTGTCTTGAACTAGATAGTCAAAAGGGATTGAGATGACAATTTGGTGTATATCCTATGAGTGGATGAAGGCCAGATCAAGATATGATGGATTTGAAGACTTTAAGTCAACAAAATTACCATGATAGTGGTCTATTGAATGAAAGTATTGTTAGTTAAAGGCTTGAATGTATAGTATAGGGAACACATGTTTCATGATAATCCACAAATAAGAAGCTATCAATAAAAAGGAATGTGGTGTGAAAAGTCCTGGGGTACATATATTAGTTCATGATAAAATCAAAGAGTTATGAGAATGGGCAGGATGACATGCATCCAAGAGACAAGACCTAATATCTTATTGAATACATAAGCACAAAAAGTGAATGAGAGGCTTCTCAAGGAAGAACTATGGTTTGAAGAAGTTCTAGTACATAACAAGAACAAAGGACAATGGTGCCAAAAGTGCAAGTGACAATCACATACCATATTCATTGAAAGAGGATAGACCTAGGGCTAAGAAAAGGGTTATTTAAAGTGCAAGTATGCAAAGGTTTAAAATCTCTATACTAGTTATGAAGGTATGATGAGCATGATCAAAAGTCATACAAGTTGAATAAGAAATCTCACAAAGACATTGAGTTAATTGTTAGAGTGGAATATGGAGAAGATAGTTCATGAGAATATAAAGTAATCTTTTGTTGGAGTTATGGATAGACACTGAGAGGGGGGGGTGAATCAGTGTCTGAAATTTTTAATCTTTGACCAAGATTTTTAATTATGATTTCCTTTTCTTTCAACAATAGAGTAGAGTAATCACTTTTGAAAGCACAAAGATATGACAACATTAACTCAGTCTATTAGACAACTTATGAAAATATCATTACTCCTACCAATCCTTCACATTTGATATCACAGCTCCACCTCACTTCAATTCAACATGTCTCAATAAAGAAAAATATTCAGACCACCCTAGCTGCAATACACCATACTCCTCTCAGCTCAAGTCACAATTCAGAATAACTCAGCTCAACCCCAAACTCAAAAGCAGTTAATACCAAAATACACTAGCTATGACACTTCACCACTTCTCCATGCTAGACCCGACACACAAGATGAGGACACTTTCAACCCAGAGAAATATGTTCAACATTATTGACTCACTTCTTAAACAATTGATTTGAATGCAACTTTAAAGACAAGAAAGGTATTGAGACAACAAACACCTTTAGCAAATTATAACTATTCTTGAGCAATGAATCAAATGAGAACATTTAGGCTTCCTTTAGAATTAGACTCTTCAGCAATGACTTGTGCAAGATATATGAACTAAAAATTTGTAGATATGAAGAAACTATCATTCAAAAATGTTTAGACTGATAAAGTTATCACAATCAAGAAATATTATGACACCAAAACAAAGAGACCATAAGACAAAGGATTTGCCAAGTGGAAAACCCTCCTGGGGTAGAAAAACCACTCCTAAACTGCCTTACTGGCTTAATCTTCAAAAACCACTGTTAACAATGCCTTAT
>VDFB02155994.1:150850-240100 GCA_007258455.2 Sequoia sempervirens | reverse complement strand
CTCAACTTGAGAGTAACCTTTTGCAACCAACCTTGCTTTGTATTTCTCAATACTTCCATCTGAACCAATATTTTTCTTGAACACCCATTTGCAACCAACAGGTTTTCGCCCTTCATGCAATGGTACAAGACCCCATGTATCATTCTTTTTCAAAGCTGCCATTTCTTCATCCATAGCAATCTTCTAGGATTCTGCATCATTCATACCTAATGCCTCTTCTACTGATTTGGGTTCATCCGTGTTAGTATTCAAAGAAAAAATACATCTCCAATCATCAAGTGAATACCTTTTAGGTGGTTGTCTATGCCTTGTAGACCTATGAACAAGCTAAGTTGGAGGTTCTTCCTCCTCTTCTAAAGATTTAGAGCTAGATGAGCTCTCCTCAATTTCTTGTCTATCCATGGGCCTCGATTCAACTTTGTCAGGTGTAGAAGGAAATTGAATCACATCTTCCTATTTAGCAATATAACAAAAGAAGGCTTAGTTTCTCTAAAAATAACACTTTTACTATGTATTACCTTCTGTGCAACAAGATCCCAAAGCTTGTATCCTTTCATGCCATAATTGTATTCAATGATACATTTCACAACCTTTTTCTCCAACTTTGATCATTTCTCCTTTGGCACATGTGCATATGCCTCACAACCAAAAAATCTAAGATGTATTAATGAAGGCTTGCAACAAGACCATGCATCTATAGGCATCTTATCAACAAGAGTTGATGAAGGAGACCTATTAATTAGGTAACAAGCAATGGAAACAACTTCAGCCCAAAACCTTTGTTCTAGACCAACACCACTCAAAATACTCCTAGACTTCTCCATCAGTGTCTTGTTCATTCTTTCTGCAACTCTATTCTATTGTGGAGAATATGGAGTTTTCTTTTATTTATGAATACCAAAATATTTACAGAATTTATCAAAATCATTAGAGAAAAATTCACTGCCATTATCAGTCCTCAAACATTTTATTTTCTTTCTAGTTTTCAACTCAACCGTTGCTTTAAATTATTTAAATTGTTTGAAAACTTCAGTTTTACACTTTAAAAAATATACCCATGTCCTACTTTAATCATCAATAAACGAAACATAATATGTGGATTTACTAATTGAAGGAACATCTACATGACCAAACACATCATAATGAATAATATCCAATACACCACAAGATTTATGAGAACTCAAGTAAAACTAAACGCAATTTTGTTTTCCATAAATGAATGCTCACATAAATCAAATTCAAGATTACAATCAGACAAACCTTCAACGAGGTTTTTATTTTTCAAGTTCCTTAGATTCTTTTCTCCAATGTTGCCAAGTATTTCGTGCCATAGCATAGTTTTCTCTATAGGTAACTTTGATTCAGAAGAAAGAGAACCCTTGGGTACTCAAAATCCATGACCATCTGCTAAAGGTGAAACCCTCACTTCTTCGACAAACTTGCTTTTCATAGAAGTACTATTGCACTCAACAATGCATGCATCAAGCTTATACAATGTGCCATGTGTGACACCTCTAGCAATCACCATAACACCTCTGACCATCTTGCATCTTGTATCAGAAAATACTATCTGCACACCTGCATCTATTAGTTTGCTCACAGATAACAAATTTTGTGCTAAACTAGGGATATGCAACACACCATTAATCCTTTTTATTCTACCATCAAGAAACCTAATTTTAACTTTACCACAACCAACAATGTCTAAATGAGAATCATCACCCAAGTACACCTTACCTCCATCAAATTCTTCATATACAAAAAACCAATCTAGGTCATATGGAAAGATGCACCTAAGTCAATTAACCATGCATTATTACCTTCACAAGTTGCCAAAGTTGCAATGAATGCATCACCATCTTCTTTCTTGAACTCAGAATCATAATCAAATTTCTTCTTTTTCTTCTTCTTTTCTTCTTTGCATTCCTTACGAATATGTCCAAGCTTACCGCAGTTCCAACAAATAACTTTGAACTTTGTAGGAGACTTACATCTCCCCCTGTACTTGGATTTGTCACGCTTCTCATTCCTCTTGCCTTTTTCCTTAGGTCTTCCATGAATATTCAGGGAGTCCTTGGAACTGATGGATACCTTCCTCCTCATCTCTTTAGAAAGAAAAGAACCCATCACATCTTTAGTCTTCAATATAACATAAGTACTCCCAATAACCATAACAAGAGAATCCCATGAATTAGGAAAAGAACAAAAGAAAATCTGACATTTCTCTTCCTCATCCATTTTGACACCAGCTGATGACAATTGAGCCACCATCATATTGAATGCTTCTAGGTGATTTTTAATTCTTCTGCCCTCTTCCATTCTCAAGGAATACAATTTCTTCCTCAAGAAAATATTGTTCACTAAATATTTGGCTTGATACATCTCACTAAGCTTCTTCCATAGTTTTTGTGCAGAGGTCTCTTAATGGAAATTTATTAAAATAGAGTCTACCAAGCACAATCTAATTAGACCCTTGGCTTTATGGTCCATAACATCATATTGAGCAGCCTGAGTAGGATTTGTAGGCCTTGAAACATTTTCATCAACATCATCCCACAGATCCCAATCTATCAACAGATCCTTGATCTTCAGCTTCCACATTTTAAAATCATTTCTAAAAAATTAATACACCTCTATTCTCCTTGATGAACTTTCCATCTAAAAAATTCCTACAACAAGATCATAAAGTGTCTTCTACAAAAGCTACCACTCAAATCTGGATTAGTTCAAAAAACCCAACAACCCACAACTGAAACCAAAGGTGATCAAACTTTGATACCACTTGCAAGGAAGGAAAGGTAGTGGAACAACTTCCTACACTAATCTTGAGAGGAGAATAACACAAAACTTTTACAGATCTTTAACAATTTTTAGAAACTTAAACAAAAATAACCATAAATATCATGCATACCACAACACAGTGATTTATGTGGGGAAAACCCTTTTGAGAGAAAACCCAACACTCCAAAATACACCCAATATATTATTTATAAATCACAAAGATTACAATATACTTGCACAGTAAGCTTCTCATAGATTACAATATTATGGTTATTTTTGTTTAAGTTTCCCCCGAGCCCCCACCAGGCCACACTGCCCTTGGACCCTAGTCAGGGGATGATACCCTCACACCCCTCGTGGGGGGCATCCCACCCCCCCCCCCCCCCATCACCATCAGTTGAACAATACCTTATGTAATTGCAAGGTTGAGACACATTTTCTCAACAAAAAGTACAAATTGGTGTGTTCCTGTCACCGAAAGTTGGATTCAACATATGCAAAGGGACTCAGTCACCCAAGGGTGAATGGATCTTTGATAGGGGTCCTGAAACTATTTTTGTAGTCCTCTAACCTACTAGATTTTAGCTCCTAATTCTAGGTTGTAAACTTTTTGGAATGTCATCAATAAATTTTATAGGTGAGTTTTCGTGTCTTGACAAGGTTGGTGACAACAAATGCAACAATTGACAATTTTCCTTCAATCTTCCTTTGATCCTTTCCAAACATGTGACCTGCACATTCAAAAAGGGAGAAAATGTTGTGCTATAAAGGGGATTTCCTCGGTCAAACCCCGTGTAAGTGTTCCCACTTCCACAATGGCAAAATATCAATGATAAGTGATAATGGTAAGGAAGGAATGATAAAATCACAATGCTCTACAACTCACCACCCTTCAATGGTTGCCTTGAAGGACTTAATTCATACACATCTCTTCAAGAGTTTGGATCTTGCTTGCTTGAATACTTGAATTCTTTCGAGACCTACAACAAGATGTTAGCCATCTTGAAACAATGACAACATGAACACACATAAACTTTGACATGATGTTGGATCTTGAATTGATGTAATAATGCTCTGAAATGTTGCTCCTGAATTCTCTTGATAATAATATTTTCTCAATTGTGTGTCTTATAATGTTGCTTCATAGATCTTCCATTTCAAATGGTAAAATAACTAGGCATTTATAGGTGTTTATCCAATTTTCAACATTTCATATTTAAATTTTGGATGTTAAAATTTCATCAACAACATATTTGAATTTAGGTCCCGACTAAGAAGGGGGGCCCATTCCACCATGGGCGAATGGATCTTGGCCCAAATTTCCAGGACACACCTAGTCGAGAGCACAATAACAATTGGTTGCATTTATTCAATGCTTGTGATCCTTCGAAAAATGGTAAAATTAGGCTTTGAAATGCATAATTTGGAAAATTAGAAGCTTAATTAAGTCTAATAAATTAGGGGGAAAATACATAATGTGAAATTGTTAAGGTATACAATTTTCTACACTACATTTAGCCCCCACTTTAGTGAGAGTATAAACTTACACTCAAAATTACACTAAAGTAGAGAAATATATGTCAAGAGGGGTCTGGTTATCCGAATGTTGAAGAGATAGGATGAAAAAGGATCAAGGGGGTGACCAAGCCCCCGGTATCCAAGATCCCATGGAAAACTAACATAATCACAAAGGAACACACATGTATGATATGCAACAAGACAAGATACACAAACATGCAATACCAAAGTAAATGCAAGGAAAAAGAAAAAAAGGGCTATAGTCTAACAAGTTGTATTATGCTAACAACCATACAAGAGTGTTCATGACTCACACAATAGCAAATTTTGATATTTTCTAGGTGAATCACAAATAGGAAGACACACAAGTTAGTGAGGACCGTTTTTCACTACGTGAGCTCCCAAAATAGGTAGAAAAATGAGAAACACACATTAGGTCTACAAGGTGTTCCCATAACCATACCAAGAGTTATACTCCCTAATAACCTTGATAAAGTGCTACAAAAATCATCAAAGTGCTATACCAATGCTATACTAAGTTCAGCCCCTGTGAACAAAGTGAAGTAAAATAATGCCAATGTATGTCCCTACTTTAAAGGGATTGCAAAAAACCATGCTATGAGAAATTAATTTAAAGTAGAAAAAATGATAAATGGCATGTAACAAGAGATCACACGAGCTTATTTGGAAAGCCCTATGTCAATGATATAATAGATCTCAAAACTGACATCATTCCCCAAATACTCGTGGAACAACGAACAAAATGGAAGAATGACACATAGAGAGAGAAAAAAAATAAACTTTTACGTAAACATGGAAGAGACCTAAATGTCTCAATGCCTTTCATCGTCCCCAAAAGGAAAACACAAGACAAAAAGAAAAGATAAAGTTTATGAAACATAGAAGAATGAAGAAAAATAGAAGAATGTCACGACAAGTTCGTTTCCTTCATATCCTTGTGTCAACCGAGCAACAAGGGTCATCCAAAGCAAAATCACAAACATAAATACATGTCAAGCAAAACAATATGAGAGATCAAATTACATGCAAACAAACACACAAAGGAAGTACTTCACATGTGAGCCAACCTAGAGCAGGTCATTTGTATCCCAATCTCACTCATTTTATAAGGAGGGCGAACAACTAGCCAAGGGGACTACAACAAGTGTCGTACTAGGAGCATCACCAGGTTCAACATGTGGTGGGTCACTCTCATTAGGAGGATCATCATGGTTTCCCCATCTAACTTCATAGAAGTGTAAAATAATAAATTCATCTCATTATGCACTTCTTCATCAATTTTAGAAATCTCATCATCATCATCATCCAAATTGATCACAATAGTAGGCTTTATGATTATTGCATTTGAATTTTCTTATTTCACCTCTTATTTTGGTTCCATGTCTTGTTTTGGTCAAAGTTGGATTTCTTCTTGAGTTGTTTGAATAGGTGTTGGTTTATTCCTTTCTTCTAATTAACGGGAAATAGCACGACATCTATGCCTATGCTCTTTAGCATTTTGGTTTCTTCATGTGCAATTTTCATCTTGTGAAGATGTAGGAGTGGTTTCTCGACCATCGGTCTCTTTTCTTCCCTCAAGGGAGGAACTGAAAGGACCCCTGGGGGTTGGGAAACCATTGTCCCTTTAGGTATATATACTTGTTTTATCTTTGGAGGCACAAAAGGGATCACCTTGTTGTCTCTTGGTATTTTGTAGGAAAGTGGTGGAGGAACTGCAATGTACTCACCTTGGTTACTTGGAAGAGTTTTTGGCTCAATCATAGGTTCATCAATGACACCTGTTGCGGAGAAGGAACAACCATGGACCTATCAGACTCAAGAATATGGCTAAGAGATAACTCTACTATATTCTTTGCCTTTAACTTTTGATATGACTTGAAAAAGAGATCTTCACAAGGCTTTATAGGTTTCATAGGTTCAGGCCAAAAGAAATCCAATGAAAAATTGCCACATGAAGATAAAGGATTAAACCCACTATGATGCACTGTATATATCTCATTTTCAAAGGGGAACTTTATGCACATGAATAATCGACATGATGACATTAATGGAGTGTAACCATAGGTAGCCTAGCTTCACATGAAATTGGTTTGATGATAGGAAGATAGAGAATGATACATCTAATTGCTTTGGTCCAATTTTAAGAGGAAGGGTGATCGAACCTATCATAGGGAAAGAAAATTGTTATGATTTTTTATCCATTCTTTCAATTGTTCATATGAATCTTGATAAATTTCTTGCAAAAAAAATAATTCCTCGGTGATCACATTCTCTACACACACAAGATCAATAGGTGTCCCAGTCGTGGGCTTATCATTAATTTATTTGGCAATATATAGAGGACCATCTAGTGCATGTATAGAGGCATCAATATCTGTGAAAGCAATGTTAGGTAACAAAGTAGTTTGGCCCTTACGAGGTTGAATGTATATGAGAGTGGCCATGTCATGTAGATCATCCTCATTATCACTCTTATCATCATTCATACCCTTAGTCTTATCAACATTCATCACATCATTCTTGACTTCACTAGCTTTCACAAAGTTAGTTGAATGATTTGGCTTTGGGTTGGTGAAAATTTGTAAATTTTGGTTACCTAGGCAAGGCAGCTAACTTATTGCCTTTGTCATTAACACCTCTTAACTGGATATGATTGGAATTGATGAGGTCTTGTACTTGATGTTTAAGATGCACGCATCATTTTGTGTCATGTCCACTTTGTTGGTGATATTGGCAAAAGGCATTTAAGTTATAATTTGGATGTAAGGGTTTGGTTGTGTCCATAGGTTTGACTGGAGGTAACAAATTAGGTTCTTACTCAAAAGTTACAACATGACTAAATGGAGGGAATTGGGTAATGGAGTAAATTACCTATCCCTAAGTTGAAATTGGTATGGGGTAGAGATTATGATAGCAACTTGAGGTTCAACATGGTTTGTTTGGGATGGATTTATCTTTAAAAAGTTCTTGTTTGGCTTCTTAAATTGTTGATAATTTGTTTGATGTGTGGGCTCATATTTCTCAGTATGTTTTGATGAAGATGCCTCTTCATACTTATTAATTGAATTTTGATAATCACAGAGCATCATACATAAAATTATAAAGGATTGAAATTTCATTAATAGAACTTTTTCCCTTATGTTAGTTTGCAAGTTATCAATGAAAATTCTTTAGATTTCCACATCAGGAAGAATTAGATTGACTTGCATGATAATATCAACTGATAGCGGCTTATGAAATTTGTAACTTTTTACCTTGTCTTTGTTTGTATCACATTAAATCAGTTATATTGATCTTGGAACCAATGTGCACTTGGAAAAGGTTGAGGGAAGCATCAATAATCTCAAAAAATGAGTGAATTGAGTTATTCAGTAATGAAAAAAACCACTCCAAGGCTATGTCTTTCAATGACCTAGGAAAAAGTTTAGCGAAGAGCTTATCTTCAAACATGAAGTCACTACATAAGGTTGTGTATGCTGATATATGGTTGCTAGGGTATCCTTTACCGTTTTATTTCTCAAAGTGAGGTATCTCTATGTTTTGTGGCATTTGTGCTTTCAGTATCTCTAGTGGCAATGGGTTTCTTTTGACATATTATGATGGTTGTCCATTTTGATTTTGGTTCAATGTTGATATTTGTTGTTGAAGGATGTCACATTTTGCAAGAGTTGGTTTATGATGGAATCATTAGTTGTTGTATTTTGAGAATGAGGTGAATATGGTGGAAGTGTATATGTGTTAGGTGGACTACTATATTGCAAGTTTGTGAGTGTGATGGGTTTGGAGATATGATGTTTAAGTTCACAAAATTGTAAGGATTCCCAATGGAAATACCCAAAGTTGGAGCTATACTATTTCTTGGTTGCATCGTTGTGGAAATGGTTGGATTTATATATGTTGAAATAGAGGCTATAGTTGTAGAGAGAGAAACTTGACTTCCTCATTGACTTTGAGTGTACCCCAAAGCTTGAGTGCAACTGGTCATTGTAGGTACATGATTGTCTATGATGTAGGCTAGACTACGCATTACCTCTAATTATTGAGTATCATCAAGCAATTTCCTCATGTTATCTACCGTTGTGTCAGTGATATGTTTTGTGCTCACATAGTCTTGAAGTTTTTATAAGGCTTTGTCTAATTGTTTTAGTTTCTCTTTAGGAACATGGGCCACCATGGTTTCAAGATCAGTGACATTGGTTGATGGTAAGGTCATGGGAATTGCGGCATTATGGATGAAGTCCAAAATGGGTTGAGTATTGACAACACTTGTCGTGAAAGGGTTGGAGAACTCAAGATCCACAACATATGTACCAACAACGTGGGATGCCATGAGTCTCAAACTACATCTCACTGAAGTATTAGAAATAGGACACTCGGTTTTAAAACTCATGCAAGTTTCATAGCACCAAAAGTGCACCCAAGATGAACACCAAACATGCAATGAAGTCATTGTAATATTTGAAGAGAGAATTTTAAAGTGTGGAATCAATATTGAGTGAGTGTCTCCATTGATATTATGTTCTTTTTCTAGATACATATGTGATTAATTTGTCAACCAGAAGGTTGTAAAAAAATTGTAACTATTTTTCTCAGTGTTTTTTCATAATAGTAAAGGGAATGTTTAGGTTTATTTATGGATTAATAAGTAGACTCACTAAATATTCTACAATTTTATATTATTTATTTGTTTGCTTGTGTAAAACCTAGTTTTCTTATGTATTATAAGATGTATAATATTATATGAATTCTTCATTAAGGTTTCATATAGAGGTTTCAATCATTACAATTTTTGTATGAATTCATGACTCTATGGCCCAAACTAGGATTGGCACTAGTCTACTGTGCTCCATTTCTCATCACCCAACATATTATAGGAGATAATTATAATCACTTCTTTCAATTGTGTTAATTTTTTCATGATTCCATTTATGAGTATATAAAAATAATAGGTGTTGTTACTAGTATTTAACACACTCTACATGATAATCATTTTTTTTCTATAAAGGAGCATAACCTTACATATCCAAACCAAAACAATAGGTATATTGTGACACCAATATTAGGCTACACTATGCAATGAGTTTAGTTTGTAGCAAGACAAATATTTAATCATTATTTCCTTATTTAGTTCAACATCTCAAGGAAAACCCTCTTAGTCTCGTAGAACCAAAAATGGAGGAGGTCTTACCCACCTCGATAATTGCTCCTAATTTATTCATCTTGAACATAGGTTTTGTGATATTCTTCCTAGGTTTGACATTCCTAGCACTTGGGAGATTATCCAACTTAGGGATTTGGGGTCTACAACTCAAATCACCAACAAATCTAACACCACTCATCTCTTTTGTCCCAAATGCAAATAAAATACACTATCAAAGTCATTGTAGGTCTCTAAGTCATCATCCATCATAGGTCCTCAAAGGAAAATATACTCAAAATATAACATTCTGAGAAAATCAAATATCGTAACTCAGATTGTCACAATTCAATGGGCGCTACCCACTTGCTAGCATCTTATTGATAATTTTTTTCAAATAAAAAGAAAGAAAAATAAAACAAGTATTTCTTGTCTAATTAGTAGATGAGTCATTACAATGATATAGAGGTAGGTTAGATAATAGTTTGAGACCAACAAATTTATGCAAGCCACATGTATCATGATTTTACTAGGTCAATGAATATTATAGTTGTTAGGGTTGAGCTTGACCCCAAGTTTGATTCAACTAGACACAATTGCGACTAACATAACTAATATTGAGTTTTTCATTAAAATAAAATATTTGTTAAATATTGACAAGTAAATGACATTGATAAATAGTGTAATATGCCCTCTCATTTGTGTTCTTGAGATATTTGGATCTTGCCATCATTTGTCAACTATGTATCAAGGGATGCATAAGTCATGTTTGTGCTTGTTGCTTTAGGTGTTTATTGGTGTTTTAACTTCACCTTTTTCATTATGAATTTTGGTTGTGGCTCTGTTCTTGCTTTGTATGGTGTGTTTGGATAACACACATATTTTGAGATTAAGTTTCTTAACATGTTTTTTGTTGGTGTTCTATATGCATTGAGATGCATGTGTGGTAATGCACCAAGTCCCTTGCAAGGACTTGATGTATTTTATTTTTGTGGGATTTCTTAAGATGCATGAGTGATGCTTATATGCCTAGTTCATTGCAATGGTTTAGACATGGATATGCACATTAATATTCATGTTGTGAATAAATTTATCATGATTATATGATATGTCAATGTACTAATGTATATTTTATATGATGTACTTTGTTGAGTGATTATGCTATGCTTTGACTATTATATATTAAGTATGCTTGACATGTGTATTGAGTAGATACAAGTACATTGTTATTTCTCCACCTGATTATGTAGGTTTGAGTTATTCCTCAATGGTGGTTATTTCAAAGATGTAACACCGGGCCTTCTTTTGTGATTCTCTAATCATACTTGAATCTTGTACAAGATGTGTCGTGTTTAATCTTGTATTAACCTAGATCCAAATCAAAGGAGATTCTGAAGTTCATTCATGTCGTGAGTTACTAATAATTGTTTGATTTATTTAATGGATTAATTTCCTTATTGATCATTTATGGATTTATAGGAATTACATGATTGCATATGTTATCTAGTGAAATGTTTTTCTATTTCGAAAAAAGAGAAATAAATTTGAGTTAAGTGTTTTCAAAAATTCATTAGGTTTGTAATCCATATATATATTCATTTTGATTAAATATATTGCAAATGAATTATTGTGGTATGTTCTATTTTGCTTAAGTAAAATTTGAGAAATTATAAATAAAAGAAAATAAAGAAAAGTGAAAATAAAAAATTAGAAAATTGAAAATTCAACCAAAAAGGTTAAAAGAAAAAATAGTAAGTCTTTTTAGGCATGCATTAGTTTTGGAAGAAAATTGGACGGTAGATTGGCATATGAAACAAAATGAGAGTTTGTGTATGATTGAATTGGAGGCATTTATCTCCCTCTCCTATCTCTTCATTCTTTTTGTAATTTGGATGTTATGCTTACCATTACGGAAGCATAGGACTTCCTTTAGATTTTTCAATTCGAAGTTTTAGATTAGATTCAAAATTTATTTACAATTTGTAAAAATACCATTTTGTGCCCTCACCATGATATTTTTTTTAAATGTCCAAAATTCAAAATTTATTGAATGAATTAGGTGTTGTTCACATTTGAACCAAAATGTCACTTTTCTTTTTTTTTTAATTTAAGTTTTTGAAAAATGAGAAAATTTAGGCTCCATTAATGGAGTTTTCATGTATTTTGTTGGTTTTCGTATTGAAAAATAAATTATAGAATTTGAATTTTGAAAGTGAAATTAGATGCTTTTTAATGGGGGATTTCATGTCTTCATCATGGATTTTTGTAAGAATTGTTTTAGAATCATGTTCAAAATTTTGTATACCAACTTTTGTGCCTTATTTTTAATCTCAAACTCAATTGTGATGATTCATGATGAAGCTAAGATGAAGGTACTAGAGAGTCGTAAGGGAGTGACTCTTGACATTGACCAAGGCACAAAGGGGCCTAAGGATACACCAAGCAAATAGTTTCCTTAATAAGTGATAATTAATGGCATAGCAAAATTTAAAAATAACCAAGATAATGATTCATATATCATAGACAAAGTGCTATTATAGGCTTGGTATGAGCATAGAAGGCATGCTCACTCAAGGAGATTTGGGTCTTAATAGTAGGGTTCCTCACATGGGCGAGTTGATTCATACTTAATTTTGCTTAGCCATCCCTTCGAGCTTTGTGATGACACTCTCTACCTCCTCTCTAGCATCTTACCTTGTGCTATTGGTGTTTGTGCCTAATGAGAGTATGTTTTTTGTGCCATTGGTGTTTGTGCCCAATGGGAGTATCTTGTTTATGCAATTGGAATTTGTGCCCATTGAAATTATCTTGTTTATACCATTGGTGTTTGTGCCCAATGAGAGCATCTTGTTTGTTTCATTGGTGTTTATTTCCAACGAGTGGTTGTATTATTATCCATCATGTGATATTGATTGAGTTATTTTTGTATTATGTGTATGTTGTGTGTACAAAATCCACATATGGTGTGTGTATAAACCTTCTTCCATGTGTTTGGTGAGATTTTGATTGTGGCTTGTGTGACTATCTCCTAGCACGAAGGGAGTGGAACTAAAGGTACCACATGGTTGGATGGTGTGAAACCACCATTGTGGATTCAAGGATCTTGTGAGGACCTTCGTGATCATGATCAAGTTGGTAAATATTTTTCAATTCATTATTTCATAGTTATTTTATTTTTGTAAAATATAATTAGAGGGACATTTGAGTCCTCTTCTCATGTTGTAGTTATGATTATTGGAACCTCCCAAGTGGAGTGATTGTAAACTGACCACATAAGTGGTGTCAATGCTTTGGATGCTTTTATGTGTTTCAACGTTGGAGTCGAACACGCTTGTCATCTTATATGCTCTTTTAATTCATTATAATTTTGTGAAATATCCCACACAAGATATTTTCTATTTTTTGATTTTAGGGTTGTGATTTTTACCATAATTTTTTATTTTTTCAAATCTGATTTAAAACTTAGAATTTTACCCTAAATTTTTGCACTTTTATTTTATGCTCAAAACCCTACATTCTGATTTTATTTACATGTCATCATAGTGAACAAATCCATATCCAAACATGAAAAATTAATGATGGAAAAAGATGTTATATAATAGCATTCATATCACCATGAATTACACTATGAAATACACAAATTAGGCTCATCACATAACAAGCATAAGTCTGATTTTTTTAGTGGAAGTCTGATGCTATAATTCATAATATTAAAGTCTAATTATTACATTCAAATCAAGGGCTCCATATGACACAAATACCCAAAAATTTGTTGATTAAATGAGAACCTAATACATAGGTTGTACATACCAAATATTGATGAATTAACGCTCCTCAAACCTACAAAAGATGGCACTAAGTCTGTTGCTAGGGTTTCAGGATTTGAAACCCTAATCAATGATAAGGTAGCCTCCAAGAACCAATTCACCCTCCACAAATACAATGATCCACTTAGGACTAACCTAATGCAAGGAAATACACCAAAATGCTAAGAAATGGATCCTCCAAGGGTGGCACACAAGTTTGCTCTGAATGATGCTCCAAAAGATGTGAAATTTTGCTCAATGGTAATGATCTAAGGCTACTCCAAGATGTTGAACATGTCTATTCCAATCTAATGCAAAAATAAAACCTTAGAACTCCTCAAAATTCCCAAAATCGTCCTCCCATGCAAGTAGCCCTTATCCTACAATATGGCACTCCAACCTATGGCCAAAACCCTAGCTTCAATGTAGCATAAGCACCACAAATCTACTATCCCAAGTATGATAAAAGATCTGATTTGTAATGTACTCTTTCATTCCACGAATATCTCCAATGAAGTGCAAGCAGACCTCTATTATGAAGCCCTCCCAAGATGAATTAGGTTTTCATCCAATTCACCTTATATCCTCAAGGGTTTTCGTCCTTGGGATATGATGCAAATAAATTGTAAACAAAAAGGAATAAGATAATATGCTACATGATGAAATTCCTCCTCAATGATCTTCTATTTATGTCAAATTTTCCTTTTTCCTCCAACTAGGCTGACCCAACTTGGGTGCCCAATTTACCTTTTAAAATTTGAAATCTTTTCCCTCTTATTTTCCCAATTAGGGTGCACCACTTAAGGACATAATATATTATTATTTTATTAAAAAAATTCCCTCCTTTATTCCCAAAAAAGGTTGCCCACCTTCATAGAAAAATTATAAAAATATTTTGGCTCCACAATAATTAACAATAAATTGTGGAAAATTAATTCCCAAGTCTGGTAGCCAAATAAAAATAGTTGAGCCTTAAAATCTTGAATTTGTTAAAAATTATCCTAGGCTCAAACCAAATATTTGGGGACACTACATTTTAGATAAAATGAATATAGAAAACACTTTAAATTGGGGTTAAAAATGAAATCTAAGTTAGAAAACATGCAAATTGATAATGGAATATCTTGTCCTCTTTTGTGTTCTTGTGTGTTTGGTTGTGAGGACCCACCTTGTTGAGGGGTTATTTTGGGTTCTCTGTATGGTCTTGGCATGAACGAGAGGTTTCTTACATCTTTCCCTTCAATGCTTGTGTCATTGGTCTCATCTTGGTGTCCATGGAGGTCTCCCAACACTTAGAAGTCATCTTCTTCACGAGCTAGTGTGTCTTGTATGGTTGAGTGTTAAGGACCAATTCAAGTTTCCTAATTGATTTTATCACTTTTAAGTATTTTTGTCATGCTATCTTTCTAATGGTTCTTGAATGTTTTGCTTGTCTTGTTGACCAAAATCAGGCTTGGGTTTTTTCACTAGTCAGGACACTAGCAAAGGAATTTGAACAATGTTAGGAAGGACTACAATGTGTTCCAATTACTTTGACACCAAATTCAACAAAATAATATTTAAGTAAATAAAATAGCTCTATAATATCTTAAACGTATGTATTTAAGATATCTATATTGATTTTATTATGCTAACAAAGATTTATAGACCAAACATTACCAAACTATTCTCCTTTAAGCAGAAAGCCACCTACTCCATAATAATTTATATATTCTTTAACTAATGATTAGTATCCATGTGATTCAAAAATGTACATAGATGTATACAATAGAAAGAACATCCAAATTTATATTGAAATAGTCTCTTTAGAATGCATTCCAAACATTTACTTGTCATCCCAAACTTGAAGACCTATACTAAGGCAACTATAAATCCAATCATAATATCTCGCTTCTACCTTTTAAATTATGAAAGAACATTATCTTCCAACATGTGCTTAGTATACTAGATTATCATATAGTTTGTGTTTATCCATACATATTTATTTGTGTTGCTTTATTTGATTATTTGTTTGTGTAGACATCCAAATTTGGACACTTAATTTATCCAAATTTATCACTTTTCATCTAAACATCCTCTTATCCGAGTTAATTAAATAATATTACTATTATTTAATTAATATCTTTAATTCTACCAAATCCCTAAGGTATTTAAATAATTATTAAATACCTTACCCTCCTTAATCCCCTTTTCATCAAATAAATTAAATAAATATTACATTTATTTAATTCCTCACATGTCATTTTCATCTAATCCTAATCTATTTCCTAATCCTTCATTAAGGATGTGCACATGCCTAATCCTTGATTAGGATGTGTCACATCCTCCAACTTTTGCAAGTTGGCTTTTAATCCTAATTAGTCCCTAATTATCCTCTAATTACTAATTAATTAAGCCTAATCATTCTCCAAGGAATTTTTAATTCTTTTTATTCTTCCTAGATTCCCCTCTTTTATATGTGAATTTTTAATTCACATTCCATCCTTCCAAGGCTTCTAGAACCTTGGACTTGTCACAATCTCCACATGTGACCAAGTCCCACCTTTTGGAGCCCACCTTTTATCCTCTAGATCATCCTATGAATGTGAATTTTTAATTCACATTTATATCCCCAACCACCTTTCATTTTCCCATGTAGATTTTTGAGGAATTCCAAAATTCCTCAAATGTCTCTTTCACTCCCACTTGGGGACAAGAAATCCCTTTTTGTGGAAATCTCCTCACTCCCCAAGGTGCATGTCCTTTTCCACCTCATGTACCTTTTTGACACCTCACCTCCATCTCACATCCTCTTGTCCACTTCACCCTCCACATGTCAAGATGTGAGGGCTTGTGGGTTCTCAACCCACCATAACCCTTCATCTTGGCCTTGTTGGATCAATCTTGACCGTTGAATTCTCTAGAGAATTCAAACTCTCCTATAAATACCCCCTACTCAAGGGAATTTTCAACACTTTTTGCATTCTCATAACTACATGCTGCCAATTTGTCTTCTAAACACTTTGCATTTTGATAACTACATGCTGTTCATTTGAATCCTCAAGCCTTTTCAATCATTCAACCATCTTTGTTAATCATCTTGCATATAGAATCTTGCATCTTAGTCATTCAAACAATCATCTAAGGAGCACACAACCAATCCAAGCAAGGGCCAATCAAAGAGGTATCAACAACAAGGGAGGTAAAAGTGTTTGTGTTTTATCTTATTTGCATTCCTTTTCGTTGAACCACTCTTTTGGCTAATCTTGAGGTGTCCTTGATATTTTGTCATTCATGTTTCTTAGTTAGTTTGCACATTTAGAGTAGGATAGATATCAAGGTATCACATTTCTGGCACGCCCGGTGGGACCCACACACGGGTCTTGCATTTAATGTTTCTTTGAGTTAAGAATTTTGCAGGAAAAGCTCACAGAAAGGCGGCAGCGCCCCGCAGAACCGCGGCAGCGCCCTTCACAAACCCGTGGTAGCGCCCCCACATAAGTGCGGTAGCGCCCCTACAGAAGTGTGGTAGCGCCCTCACAGAAGTGCGGTAGCGCCCCTACAGAAGTGCGGTAGCGCCCCAAAACAGCACAGTTTGGAAGGTAAAATGGGCGTTTTGGCTTCGTTTTTGCTCTAGTTTTTTGTGGTTTTCACGTGATAACTCTCTAACATTGTTCTGGCAAGAATATTGCTATTTTTTGCTAACGTTTTTGCAGCATATTGTGGCAAAATTTGACCAAAGGCGTAAAAGAGGACAACTAACATTTGTTTGCAGGGTCATCTACATAATCAGACTTTCAAAAATTATCTTTGCTATTTTCAAACATAGTCTAATTAGGGGGATTAAACCTCATTGTTTGCTGTGGTTGTTTACTTTTGTGTTACCCAAGGGGGCATTGATTTGTTTTCACTTTCCCCTTGCACTTCGTGTGAGCCTGGGGAGTAGTTGGAAACAGTTGGTGTCTTCCTTTTAGTGGGACCTGCTTGGGGATTTCATCACCCCAAGGGACGATTCCAACCACGTGTACCGGCGGGGTATATAAAGGGGGGAGAATGAAAGTTGTACCCCAATCCAGTTGCGTCGTAATTGGCGGAGCGTCGAAGCTAGGGTGATACCTAGATAGGCGTGAAGAGTTGGTCCGAGCCTTTCAGTATCTCGCTGGGGTTCCCGACTCACGCTTGTGACGGACTGGTGTTCACGGTTGTGCCTCACGTACCGAGAGTATATCGAGGACTCCCTAGAAGCCTTGTGCATCCTAGATTAAGACTTTGCCTTGCCATACCCGTAATATTAATCATAGGATTGTGCTTGCTTGAGGTGTTTTCTTGTGAAAAATCTGTCAAATTTTTGATACTTTGGACTTGTTTTATCATTTTGTGTCCTTGCCATAGCCTTTGCCATCAAAAACCAAGCTTTGTCCCCACAAAGCGGTAGCGCTCCTCTGAGCGCCAGCCTGGCGCCCTCGGTAGCAGCCTGAAGCCTCGCGGTAGCACCCTTCGCCGAAGGTGGTAGCGCTCGATGACGAGAAAGCGGTAGCTCATGCGATTTCTTCGCGGAATGCCGCTACGCCCAGCTGCAACTTCGAGAACGTCTGTTTACAACCGTGCATCGGATCAACTTCATTCAAAAACCAAAATTGCTCAGTTTTTTGAGCTCTATCTAGTGGTACCTTTTGTTTCTTCCTATCTAATCAAACCAATCCATTCCTCCGATCATCTAATCAATCTAAGCACACCAATCTAATCAAGTTCATCCAATCACAATTATCCAATCAACATCATCTAATCATTTGATCTATCCAATCAAACTGATCTAGTACTTTAATCAAATTCATCAAATCATCTACCTGATCCAATCATCCGTCTACCGAATCCCATCAAAATTAAAAGCAATCCCATCCAATCATCCTAATCTGGCTTTTGTCCAATCCGATCTGAGCTTGACCAAAATCTTGATTTGAGCTTTAATCCGTTCCCATCCAAAATCTTTTATCCATCCTCTTTATCCTTTCACCATCATGAATCTCATCCTCCATCAATAGTAGTCAAGGGAAACCTTAATTACATGGACGACAATAACGAAAGTCTTGTCAATCAAGAAGAATATGACATAGATCCCCTTGATGCTATCATCAATAGTAAGATCTCTCCACCCACTTTCCACAATCCAATCACCCCTTCCAGTTATCCCGCTATGTCTTCATCCACGCCTAGTCATGCTCCTTATGCCACCTTTGACAATGGATATCCAGTATCTTCTTCATCCCCATATTTGTCATGTCCTTCATCTACATCATCCCCTTACACAACATCTACATCCTCTTATCCTCATCTTCCATCACAACATTCCTATTACAATTCCCCATCCATGTCCCCCTATCCTAATCCTCTTTTCCAATCTTCCCATACTAATCCTACATCCCCACCCTTTTACCTTAATCCTACATCCATGTCTCCTCATCCTAATCCATCATCCCAATACCTTTATTATAATCCATCCCCCACATCCTCTTGTTCCACTACACCACCTATATCCTCTTGTCCTAATCCACAATTCATGTCCCCCTATCTTAATTCACCACTCCAATATCCTTACCCTAGCCCTCCATCCAATCATAGTCCTCCATCTACGCCTAGTCCTCCATCCAACCCCATTCCTCCATCTACTCCTAGTCCTCCATCTACTCCTAGCCCTCCATCCAATCCTATTCATCCATCTACTCCTAGTCCTCCATCCAATTCTAATCCCCCATCTACTCATAGTCCTACATTCAATCCCATTCCTCCATCTAACTCCAATCCACCAATCCATAATCCCTCATCCATTTCTACCACCCTAGCCAATGCCAACCATATGCAAGTCTCTCGTTTCAGAAGTTCTCCAAGGACTAATTACAAAGAAGCCATCCCCAACTCCACATCTTGAAGTCATGGAACCATGCCATCTAGATCCATCATCCACGGTCGCTAGTGATGAGACCCTTCGCCATACCACACCTATTATTGACGTTACCACCCCTAGCACTGATCAAACCATTGAAACCATTGAACCCACTAAATTCATTGCACCCCCATCTCCTACTATGAGAACCACCGAATCCATCAAAAACACCCAATTCCAATCCACTCCCTCTACTCCTAGATCTACCGAATCCACCGAAGACACCCAAATCCAATCCACTCCTCCCACTCCTAGTAGCACTAAAACCCATTCCAATGAACCTCATGGATCTTCCGTCCCTCCATCTTCCCTACTTGAAGAGTCCCAAAAAGACTCCGTTACCATGCCTCCCGCACACGATGAGTCACGCCAAGAGTCTAATCCAAAGCATGCCAGCATATCCCCTTCTCCAGATCAAGATCCTACCATCCTATCTAGTCCACCTCAAGATCACAGTCCCCCATCCATTCCATCCCATGATCCCCTTGTCATTCAAGCTTCCACTGCTCCATCTCCATCTCCATCGCATGAGCCTACTACCACAAATCCAAATCCTATCATGGCCCCTACTCCCTCTCCTGATGTTGCTATCCCATCCTCTCCTTCTCATGATCCCCATCATCGCCTAAAAATGCTATCCCCACACGCTTGCATATCCCCTTGGTCCTCTCACATTCCTCCATGGTGGTCTCCTTCAGAAGAAAAACAAAGCATATACACCAACCTTCCTCTTCCACCTAATAATGAACTCGCATCATTCTTCCAGAATAACAAAAATCCTATCCTAGATCGAATACTCAAGAAAATGAACTATCAAGGAAAAGGTTTAGGCCTTCATGAGCAAGGTATTATAGAGCCCATCCAAGCTAAAGAACATTTGTATCTGCAAGGTCTTGGATGTACTACTCATGAATCACAATCTAAAAATGTTGGTACAACCTCTAGACGTCCTCAACAAGCCTTTTCCAAAAGACATGTCGGCTCTTCTCATCGCCCTACCAGATCATATGTCACCATCCCTCCTCCTCTATCATATCACCTCAAAACAACGGTCCATCTTCCTCCTTCATCCGCTCCATCCATATTGGGTCCTTATGTCCCCTCATCCCCCATCCCATATCCTCCAAGTCCTAAGTCTATTTTGGGCCCTTATATCCCAAAATCACCTCCTCCATCTCATCCTATCCATCCTTTCATCCATCCATCACCTATCCATGTCGCCCATCATAACTATCCCACTCTCATGTTCCCTAATCAGGATCAACAAAGGCACGTACCTGTACATCATCCATCCACATATCATCCTAAAAATCCTACCTCCATCCCTCCATTCATGTGTCCTCCACATCATCCATCCATTCACACCCATCCCATTGCTACTAAAAGCACTTTGGTTGTTAAAGGAAAAATGCATAAATCTAAGCATCCACATGAATTTACGGCTCCCCATGTCCCCTCTAAAATACATGGTGAAGAGAAGAAAAATCTAAATCTAAATAAAATCTGTAGGCCACAAAGGCCCACCAAAGCAAAGATCAAAACCATGTGGATCCCAAAGAAAAAAGATGCAATGCCATCACATGAAAAATCAGTAAGAACATCCAAAGTCGCTAATCCACAAGCTAATCATACACCCCTTTCATCTCCTACGTCTGTCTTGGGTCCCTATGTCCCGAAATTCACCATTCCATCTCCTCCATTATTCCCACATTCTCCATCCCTTAATCCTCTTATTTTTCCACATCCACCACCACATGTGCCAATGTTGGTCCTGAACGCATCTCCCCATCATATATCCACCCCATCATTCCATCCATACCCTTCGCAGCATCCCATCCATCATCCCATGTATCTCCCCTCTCAAATCCCCCTAATTCATCCTCTTGCATAAGGTTGTACCAACATCCAATAGTCGGTCTGAACATGGGCTCTTACTACCTAGTATGGAACTTGATGCTTGAGTCCTTCATCCATATCCTTATCGCTTGTCTTCTAAATCCCCTTATCAACATCCCTATCCTTCCCATTTTCATCCCCTTGCTATCCACAAAAATCTAAAAAAGTCCAAAAATCCATAAAAAGTCAAATATTAAAAAAAAAAAGAAAAAAAGTAAAGAGAAATAATCCATCCAATGGTGAAAACTTGGCAAACAAGCGCCTTGGATAAGTACCATGATGAAAACCTGGCAAACAGGCGTCATGCGTAACTCCCCCTCTGCACTTGGGGGCAACTTCCTGATATGCATTCTCTCCATCCGCTATGCTTCTAGCTATGCACCCGTCTTCATGTTATTTGTCCTCTTCATAAATCCCTCCATCCCTCCTATTTTCCGCATCCTACCATCATATCCCATTTATCTCCCATTCCCTCCATCCTTCTTGTGATCTTGATCAAAATTGGGGCACCTATCTATGCATGCTTTGGACACCTATTGGTATATATTCCCTTCATCCACACTCTATCATATTCCTTGGTCACCCATCCTGTCCTCCTTCAGTTATCTCATTTATCTTATCATCCACTCGTCTTACGTCCCTCATGCCTCATCATATATGACATATCTAGAGTGGGGGCATCTGCTTCCTTTGTGACATAGTCCTTGGAGAAATCATCTATCATAACATCCCTTCATCTCTCTATCCATCTATCACAGCATCCCTTCCATCTCCCCATCCTTATCTTCATATCCACCTATCCTATCATCCCTTTCATCTCCCAATCCTTCTTCCCTATCCATCTATCACAGCATCCTTCCATCTGCCCATCCTTGTCTTCGTATCCCTCTATCCTAGCATCCCCTTCATCTCCCAATCCTTTTGTCCCTATCCATCCATCATAGCATCCCTTCCATCTCCCCATATATCCTAGCATCCCTTCCATCTCCCCATCTATCCTAGCATCCCTTTCATCTCCCAATCCTTATATTCCTATCCATCCAAACAATCCCTCCCATCCCCATCCCTATATCTCTTTCCTCTTTGTCCCCATCCCATCTCACAATCCCTTGTCATTGGTATCTGGCTATAGACCTCCCCCCATGCAACCCAATGCCATTTATCTCATCGTCATCACCCTTGCTTCTCTTGCACATCTTTCCAATCCCCTATCACTTTTCATCCCTCCTCTATCTATCATACCATCCTCCCAAGTCATTTTAATGCTTTGATAACTATCCCATCCCTGAGCTTTATGTGATCGTCATCATTCTATCCAATCCACTAGGTCTATCCTATCTGGTTGTATCGGTCCCACCTTTTTATCCACTTGTCCTATCATCTTATCATCCTTTATCCATTGTTTCCTTTGGTCGTCGAGACTCGTTGCTTCGGCTTTCAAGTAGGCAAAGGGTCGATCATTGATCCGTAGAGGTTCCACCATCGATCTTCATTGTCCACTTTGGTCCTCTATCGTCTATCATCGGTCTTTCTCCTTTTGTCCATCCTATCTTTACCATCCATCAATGTCTCCATCTTGGTCAGTCATCCACATTTCATCGAACTACGAGGGCTCTGCGCTTTTACGTAGGCAAGGCTGATCTTTGATCGGCCCTCGAGCCCCTAGGTCCTTAGGGTGTGTCAGTCCCATGTCTTGTCTCCCTTGTGTCGTGTCATCAAGCTATGCCCTTAGCTAGCCAGTTCTTCACAAATGAGATCCACTTGTATCATGAGATCCAATCAGTTTTGAATATCCTATGTCATATCGATCTTTTAGCTTAGTATCCATCATCAGTCTCAACAGGATGCATCCTTCCTAACAGACCTCATCAATCCCATCTATCCCCTCGATCCTATGGCAAAGGACGTTTGAAATTGATTGCGATCTTTTGATCTTTGTTTATCATTTGGGCTCATCGTCACTTGTCAAGGGCATGGTGATCCGTCATATTATGGTGTGTTTTGATTGGTCAACATAGGGGCGCTATCTTGATCTTTTATGCTCATTTTGTCTTGGATTTGTACATTAGTACCCACGAATCAGAATCTTGTGTTATCTTTGGGGCATCAGCTTTTTGTGCTTGTAGTTATGCATTACTGCGGCGGGTAGTCTTTGTGACTTTGAGATTGTTGGGATAGCCTTCTTAATACTGTTGTGTTTGTTTTTATGCGAGCTGGAACTGCTAATTAGCCCAGTTCCACATACTACGGCATGAAGATTTATTAACGTAACATGTAAATCGATTGCTTTCGAGATGGCAAATTGCATTGGGATTGCATCTCATTTTCCATTCTATCGTCTTGCATGTATTCCCCCATCCATTCATCCTTCATCCTTATCTCACATCTCTATCCAATCCCCATCCATTCCACTTAGCCCGAATCATCTAATCATATCCTTGGTCTTGTCCCAGTCTCATTATCGGCCTTGACCCATCATCATCATTATCCATTACATTATCATTCCCTATCCCTTTGGTGTTGTTTTGGGATGTATCCTTCCCTCATCAACAACACTTTCATCATCATCATCATCGGGAGGTATTTTTCCCTATCCTTTTGTGGTGTTTTGGGGATGTATCCTTCCCTCATCAATACCACTCAGTGGGATGTATCCTTCCCTATCCCTTTGGTGTTGTTTTGGGATGTATCATTCCCTCATCAACAACACTTTTCATCATCATCATCGGGAGGTATTCCTCCCTATCCTTTAGTGGTATTTTGGGATGTATCCTTCCCTCATCAATACCACTCAGTGGGAGGTATCCTTCCCTATCCTCGTGTTGTTTCGGGATCCTTCAATCCTTCATTGACAACACTCCATCCATCATCAACCCATTTTGGCTTGTACCTTGACTGGGGCAACATCACCTTTTGAAATCCATTTGTGCTTCATCCATCTCCATATCACTTACCCTCTTACCCATCACCTTGCATCATCTTCCTCATCTCCCCTTGCATCACATCATCTCTTTCGAGAGCACACACGTGTTCTCTTCAACCCGCATGTCCTCTCGAGGGGGCATCCTTCATCCCTAACTTTCATCTTTACCCTCATCATCTTCCTTCCTAGTTACTTCTTTGAATGACTGGAGCATCTTTTCCAATCTAACCATCTTCTTCTAGGTTCTATGTTTTAATATTCTTTGAAATGATGTTACTTCGTAACACCATCTCAAAGAGGGGCAAAATGTAGACATCCAAATTTGGACACTTAATTTATCCAAATTTATCACTTTTCATCTAAACATCCTCTTATCCGAGTTAATTAAATAATATTACTATTATTTAATTAATATCTTAATTCTGCCAAATCCCTAAGGTATTTAAATAATTATTAAATACCTTACCCTCCTTAATCCCCTTTTCATCAAATAAATTAAATAAATATTACATTTATTTAATTCCTCACATGTCATTTTCATCTAATCCTAATCTATTTCCTAATCCCTTCATTAAGGATGTGCACATGCCTAATCCTTGATTAGGATGTGTCACATCCTCCAACTTTTGCAAGTTGGCTTTTAATCCTAATTAGTCCCCTAATTATCCTCTAATTACTAATTAATTAAGCCTAATCATTCTCCAAGGAATTTTTAATTCCTTTTTATTCTTCCTAGATTCCCCTCTTTTATATGTGAATTTTTAATTCACATTCCATCCTTCCAAGGCTTCTAGAACCTTGGACTTGTCACAATCTCCACATGTGACCAACCTTGGACTTGTCACAATCTCCACATGTGACCAAGTCCCACCTTTTTGGAGCCCACCTTTTTCTCTAGATCATCCTATGAATGTGAATTTTTAATTCACATTTATATCCCCAACCACCTTTCATTTTCCCATGTAGATTTTGAGGAATTCCAAAATTCCTCAAATGTCTCTTTCACTCCCACTTGGGGACAAGAAATCCCTTTTTGTGGAAATCTCCTCACTCCCCAAGGTGCATGTCATTTTCCACCTCATGTACCTTTTTGACACCTCACCTCCATCTCACATCCTCTTGTCCACTTCACCCTCCACATGTCAAGATGTGAGGGCTTGTGGGTTCTCAACCCACCATAGCCCTTCATCTTGGCCTTGTTGGATCAATCTTGACCATTGAATTCTCTAGAGAATTCAAACTCTCCTATAAATACCCCCTACTCAAGGGCATTTTCAACACTTTTTGCATTCTCATAACTACATGCTGCCAATTTGTCTTCTAAACACTTTGCATTTTGATAACTACATGCTGTCCATTTGAATCCTCAAGCCTTTTCAATCATTCAACCATCTTTGTTAATCATCTTGCATATAGAATCTTGCATCTTAGTCATTCAAACAATCATCTAAGGAGCACACAACCAATCCAAGCAAGGGCCAATCAAAGAGGTATCAACAACAAGGGAGGTAAAAGTGTTTGTGTTTTATCTTATTTGCATTCCTTTTCGTTGAACCACTCTTTTGGCTAATCTTGAGGTGTCCTTGATATTTTGTCATTCATGTTTCTTAGTTAGTTTGCACATTTAGAGTAGGATAGATATCAAGGTATCACAGTTTGTACTCTACCATTGGTTTTATTGTCTACTATGTCAAAATAATGGAAGGTAGGACTTGCAAGGGGTGACGTCTACCCAACCAACATAATGCACATTTGATTGTGTTCTATTTTGGTTTTCAATTAATTAATAAATATGCACAAATGTGCATTCTACTGGCTACATAGACACTACACTTGCAAGGAGTTGCGTTATGAGGAAATGAGAGTAAAATAATAGGACTATTTATATCTACAATGCTTCTACTTGGGGCATATGCATACAATGGTGTTAATATTGTGAATGGTGAATGACAATTAGTGAATAGTAGATAGTAATAATGATGTGTCTCATCTTATTAATAGTTGGATATCGGTTGATATTGATAGCACATTTATCATTTGTTGTGCTTATATACATGTTCCAGTCCACTATGTTTATGAACAATTTTATTTGCGAGTTTATTTTAGAATGAGGTGAATATGTGTATTCATAATATCGGGTGAATATCATTTTTATCACATTTTATTCATAATACAATTTATTTTTTTGTCTTTAATTCATATAATTATCATGAGAGCCTCCATTGTGCGAAGCTTGCAATAAGACTTCAAATATTTCAGCCAATAGAAATATAGCAAATTAATTTTATAAATATTTTTGGTTAAAAATTATGTTGTCTATATAAGCTAAGATAAGTATGAACTTTAATCATGAAATAATAACACACAATAGATTACTAGATACACAAATCAATAATCAAGTAAATAAATAAAATAAGTCTTAGTTATATAAATAAAATAAAATATTTTTCATAGATATAACTCTCAAAATAATTTTAAAATATTTTAAGATAAAATAAGATCTTTTTAATAAACATAATAACTCAACCTTTTTTAAACAAATGTATTAAAGATATCTATACTAGTTTATTTATTTAAGACTTATTATAATATATGGAAATGTTATATAATGACATAAAATAACTTTTAAATAAATATAAAATATTTCTTTCAAAATTATAATTTAAAAATAAAAGAGTTATATTATTTTATTTTATTTTATTTTAAAATAAAAGTGGCATAGCCACAAACTTTTATTGCTAATAAGGAGGATTACATACAGAATTACATAAGAACGATATGGCAAAGAAAGAGCAAAAATTTTCCATAGTGAGCAAATACAGAAGAGTGGTGTATTATTATTCTACACAATATGTTTTATTAGCTGATAACAAATGAAACAAATTAAAATAGTTTGATCAATTTTTTTAATATATATTTTGTTTAAGTATCAAAATTACTTTGATCTATCATTATATTCTGAACAATTTATTAGTATAAGATATTTGACTAATAATTAATTGTTTGATGGAATTTTTTTAACTCTATTCATTTTGATAGTAAAAAGTTAATAGTGGAGTCAATTATTTTCACATCATTTTATTGTTGTATTGGGTTGTCCCATTTCATAATGACAATATTTTGTATTTAAAGATTGTGAGATAGTATTATTGAATGTACATTTTGTTTATTATCTTGGAACCAATTTTTATATTATATTAAATTAATTTTACATCTATTAATTTTAAAGACATAAGAAGGATGAATCATGAGAATTTTCAAAATATTAAAAGAAGAAGAAGCATTGTTTAACAACCGCATTGTTGTGAATCAATTTTTTTAATATATATTTTGTTTAAGTATCAAAATTACTTTGATCTATCATTATATTCTAAACAATTTATTAGTATAAGATATTTGACTAATAATTAATTGTTTGATGGAATCTTTTTAACTCTATTCATTTTGATAGTAAAAAGTTAATAGTGGAGTCAATTATTTTCACATCATTTTATTGTTGTATTGGGTTGTCCCATTTCATAATGACAATATTTTGTATTTAAAGATTGTGAGATAGTATTATTGAATGTACATTTTGTTTATTATCTTGGAACCAATTTTTATATTATATTAAATTAATTTTACATCTATTAATTTTAAAGACATAAGAAGGATGAATCATGAGAATTTTCAAAATATTAAAAGAAGAAGAAGCATTGTTTAACAACCGCATTGTTGTGAATCAATTTTTTTAATATATATTTTGTTTAAGTATCAAAATTACTTTGATCTATCATTATATTCTGAACAATTTATTAGTATAAGATATTTGACTAATAATTAATTGTTTGATGGAATCTTTTTAACTCTATTCATTTTGATAGTAAAAAGTTAATAGTGGAGTCAATTATTTTCACATCATTTTATTGTTGTATTGGGTTGTCCCATTTCATAATGACAATATTTTGTATTTAAAGATTGTGAGATTGTGTTATTGAATGTACATTTTGTTTATTATTTTGGAACCAATTTTTATATTATATTAAATTCACTTTACATCTATTAATTTTAAAGACATAAGAAGGATGAATCATGAGAATTTTCAAAATATTAAAAGAAGAAGAAGCATTGTTTAACAAGGCCGCATTGTTGTGAAGTTCCTTCCAAATGCTGACCCTGGACAATTATGTTCTTTGAAGTGAAGAAAAATTGAGAGTAGTTGTGGTTTTATTTTATTTTTTTAATGATGAGGACGAAAGATGACTGAAATGTTGTTGTCAAATATGAAAACCCTTTGATCACCTATGTATAACTATTTTTTTGCCTTTTTTTAAAACACTTATTTTCCTTTGTATGAGAAGACCTATTAATAGCAAACCTTTTGTTTCTTGAACAACAATGTTTATTATTTCTAGGTTAGGATTTAATTAGGCTAAAATTTTGAGTTCAATTATGGTTACTGTTTAGTTTAAGGTCAAGGTTCAATTATGGTTATGATTTAATTATGCTTCAGAGTTAAGGTTAGAGTTCAATTAGGGTTAGAATTCACTAAATGGTCAATTAGAATTAGGGTTAGGGTTAGGAATTCATTAGGGACAGGGTTACAATTACATTAGGATTAGGGTTCAATTTGGGTTATGGTTTAACAAGGATTAGAGTTTAATTCTAGGCTAAAAGTTTGAGTTCAATTAGGGTTACTATTCACTTGGGTTAGGGTTAGGGTTAAGGTTGGGGATCAAATAGGGTTAGGGTAAGGGTAAGGATTAAGGTTCAATTAGGGGTGTGATTTAATTTAAGTTCAATTAGTGATGAATAAAGAGCTTCACACTTCCAATTTCTCACCCAATTTCTCAAAACCTAGATTACAAAAGATGTCATAGATGATTAACCTTAAAATTGACAATTACATGTGTCAATTTAAAATTGTTTCTCAATTGTATAATTGCATACTCAGCTAACTCAAAATAACTTTATTTATTAAAGTTTTATTAAAGATGTACATTACAAGGACTTAAAGCAACTCCATTGCCCTTCTGATCTTTCAACTTCCCCTCACGCTACTCTAGTCTGACTTCCATCTTCTCAACACAATCCTAAATCTTGTAATCTTCCTGAAACATGGATCGATATAAACTTTCTACCACCATTTCCTCTGTATTTATATCCATTTCTCATGGTCAAATTACTTTCTTTCTGCCCACACGATCCCTAATGTTTCTCCTCCTCTCATTCTCACCCATGTGGCTTTACCAATCTCTCTATGTCTCTACACTAGCACCTAGTTCCTCTTGTTTAAGTCTACACTTCATGCAATCCCTTTCAAGATCGTGGTGAAGTCCTTGCATGGTCAACCAATTCGTTTGATGGCTTATTCACTTGTGATCTTGTAGTGCAGGTTTGATTTCTTCCCTTGCTGTGTGACATTTCTTGTCCACCATCCTTCCACCTGTGAGCCTTCCTCCCTTTAGTGTTGGTTTTTTATACTTTAACTACTATTCTCCTTTGCTTTGTGTGATACAAACTCTCTTTGATTTCCAATTCAACGCACTTCCTCTGTCTTGTCAAGTAGCACTGCTTTTCTTCATCTACATTCTAGATGCAAATCTCCCTTGCTCTTGTGCTAAGTTCTCTTTTATAGATGTCTAGTTCCATCATTAACTTTGCTTACCCTTTTCACATTTATCTTCAAAGGCATTCGTCGGTTTCTAGTATGTTGTGGCTTGTATTTAGTTCCCTGGCTTGGCATCGACTTTGGATTCCTTCTCATATTCCATGATGCCCCACCCTCTACACTAGCGCAACCCCTTTTCCCCCGCTATCTTCAAAATTTCTCCGTGCATTTTAAATTAAGAATTCCATGATAAAGAAGGGCACGACCCTTTGGTCTCCTATTATGACGTGCAAACTTTAAAACTTCCCCCTCAAATTTATGTTCCTTCCTTCATATGTCTATGGTTGGAGTTTGGTTTTCTCCTAAAAACTGCATGGCTTTTTATTATCTCTTCTATCTCTCTCTTCTTTTTTTAACTGTAATTTGAGTCAACATTGAAGAATTATCAACCATTACTTTTCACATAAGGCATCACCCTCTTTTGTCTTTTAATTCTGATGCAAATACAAAATAAAATAGGTTCTATGATGATTCTTTCCACCTGTCAATACTAACAATAGCATCCTATTGCCTATGGAAAAAACTGACTTTTGACATAATTTCTTACCAGGAGCTCAATTCTTTTCAGAAATTTGCAGAGATGAGTATATCAACATTATCCAACTTCCTACTAAGTCAGTCTGCCTCACACCTCATAGATTTTAAAATTTTAAAACTTTGCCAAATTGCCAATTGAAGTCATGAAACGGTTAAATATCTAAAACTGTTAACTGCTTAAATTCAAAAATTTCACCATAAAATTCAAAATAGAGTCTAAATTTTGCCTGTAAGAGGGTTCTTCATGAAACCTTACCAAACTCCCGAAATAATATTTTTTTGGTCGACACAGGATTGCATGTTTGAATTCAATTTTTGAATTTTTATTGAAGAGTTTGATGAGTTTATGATCAAATTGATGGTGGTAGAAAAAAAGAATGAAGAAAATACTACATTGGAGGATGCATTTAGAGTGATGGACAAGGATGGAGATGGAGTTGTGAGTGTGAGATATTTGAAGAGCTTCACAATGTGAATGATGAGGATGTTGTGGGGATGATAAAGGTAATTATTGCATGTGTTTAGTTAGGAATTTGCTACAAGGATTTTTGATACTCATGTTTAACATTAAAAAAATAGCAAAAAATCTATACACTCATGTTTACCTATGCATCATATTTTAAGAGCACAAGGATAGGATGGTCTAAACCCCCAAAAACCCTTAACTTTGAGAATAAAATTTGTGAAGAAAATGTCCATCAATTGACTTTTTAGATTTTTTTGTTACAAATATAAGGGAGGATGCATTAGTAGAATCTTTAAATGTAGGCTCTGCTCATCTCTTTATATTAGAGGGTTCTTCTTTGCCGCTCAAGCACAAACATAATATCAATAGCAGTAATAGTTTTGAGGCTATCGTACTTTGCATACATAATAGCATCCCTTATCACATTTTCCAGAAAAATCTTGACCATAGGCCTACCTCTATAACCTTATAAAACTCAAGTTTATTTTAGTCCAATTTTTTACTATTCTTGCTAACCAGTTTTGGAACCATTTTTTTTACTAACCTGTACCATTGGTAGTTAGGCAATGGCACCATAGAGAGAAACCTTCAAAAATATTTCAACAACTGCCACTGAAAAAAGTAGGAGTAATTTGTAAATATACATTTCCATAAAATGCTAGATTGTCTACTATAGTATTTTGAACAAAAAATATATGAAAATCTATACCCATCTATTAGGTATCGCAACCTTCGAGCACCCCGTCAGTCATTCTGTAAGGCATCATCACTTCAATTTTTAAGCTTAATATTCTACTACATGGTAAAAATCATACAAGTGGTTCATCCATGGAACTTTATAAGTAGGTCATACTTGTTATGCATAAAATCTACAACTACATTGCCATTGTATAGCAACTGTAATCAGTCATCAAAGTGTCAACTCCAGTTGTGTCATATAGACCCAACATGAGTATTTAGTTATTCTTGCTTAACAAAAACAAATTAGTTCACTTTCTATAGTCAGCATGGCTCATAGTTGTTTGAGAACCCATGTTGAAACAAGGGAACTGTACAGTTTACCTTCTTACAACATGATCCCATCTTACCAAAACTGATAAACAGATAAACATGATGACGATGGAAACTTAATAGAAAACATGAATTAAAAAGGCCGCATTATAAAATAAATATTTTTATGTTATATGTATATGTTTAAAAATAAATCACATAAATTTATATATAGTTATTCGCATTAATTTTATTCACTATAAGTATCATAAAAATTCATCAAATCATATCTAAGATACTATAATATTTATTTATATTAAATAATTCATATTATTTAGTATTGTTTATATATGATGAATAATGTTTAAAAAATCTTAAGAAAAATAAAAAAGTATATAAACTTGTTCGCAACCAGATTTGCATTGTATGCAGTTAAAATGCAAAATGAATCTAGAAGTTACATTTATTGTAACATAGATGTGGTCCCATATAAGGAGTCACTGATCATTTTATAAGGTCAGAGTGGTTCCATGAAGTTTTTCAAATAGTATAGCGCATACTTTAGAATCTTTCTCTTAAAAATAAGTAGCTACAACTTAGAATTTAAAATTTCAGCCATGGATGGAATGGGTGTTGAAATTCTGTAGCCATTTCTCAATACTACTTTTGCCACATGGTTGAATATTGTATCTTCCTTTTTTAACATTTTCCTTCTGGAGTTTACCCCCAATTTTATATTTAAGTTTTATCACCAAAATTTCCTTCCACACCATATTTCTGACACTAAATAAATGAATTCTTAGATCCATTGATCCCAAAAAATACTGTGATAACTAATGAACACTGCTTACTTGGAAAAGTTTAAAAGCAATAGTATGGAACCCTAATGCTCTTTATTGTGAGTCTGTTTACAAATTTCATGGTAAATATAACTTTTCCAATCCATCTAAAGTAGAAGCCACAAGTAAGGACCACCTCCTATGACAATACTTTTGTTACATATTAGTGCAAATTCCATGAACCTTGTGTTAATTTTCCATAGACCACCTCCCATTTGCTCAAGCACTCTACCATTGAGCTATGTATCCCTTTATAGTCTAAAATGTGGATTGTCCTTCCTAATAACCTAAACCTCGCTAGCTAAAAAACTCTTCTCACTTGCTCAGTTTCTCTACCACTGAGCTACTCATCTCCTTATAGTCCAAAATGGAGATTGTACTCTTTAATGTACCCCAAACCTCAACAACTTAAAACAAAATTTAAGACCATAATTACTTGAAAACTCAAAGCCCTGAATCAAGAAACAAATTTTCTCAAAAACAGTAGTAAGAAGAAATAAATTAAAAACTTACCCACATCAAATATTTGCAACAGCTTTGAGAACCAAGTCCTTTCCATCCTTGCTTTTCTTCATAGAAACACTCCTCCAGTTTTTCCCAACCCTAAATTTCATATCTGGGTCTTTGAGATTAAGGTTTTTGTGCTCCCCATCTTTGTACTAAACATGACACATCTCCTGCTCTTCGTCAATCTCCATTGTTTCACCAGGATACCAAGCCTTATCTTCATCCCAACAAATAGAAATTTCATCTCCTTGGACTTAATTTTATCCACGGTCTTTCTGCACCAATCCACGGCAAAATTCCACTATACTCCCTCACTTCTTCATTGGTCTGCAAAACTAAAACAGTGTACAACCAAAAATGCAAAGGGTTGAAGATCCAATTGTTTTTAGCCTGCGAGCAAGCGTTAAGAAAATAATGATGTGTTTATACTCCCTCTTTCACGAGAAGTTTCCTGCCTTTGTTTTTTTCACCTTAAAAAATTGGACTTGGAATTTAAACCTTTATGTGCCACTTCATTTTACCTATTCTTTGTTGTAACAATTCAAGATTGTTCCATGTTCTAAGCTTATTTAAAGGTTTACATCATATACTATTCCATGTTTTACACTTAGTACATATGATGTAACAGTTCAAGATTGTTCCATTTTCACGTTTTAAGCGTTTATTAATGCCCTTCAATATGTGAGAAGTGGTTTCTAATTTTGGTAAATAAACGTTGTTGTGTAAGCACATTATGCATTTGTTCTCGATAGTGGATCCATATAGCCACAATATATTCCGTATGCAATATGAGGATTTAATTCTATGAACGATTTTTGGAAATTGTGATTCATTTTAAAAGGATGGTCACGATTGAAAGAATTAAAAATAATTAAATTTAGATTTCATGTTTAGTTTTTATGTGCACACAAAAAGCTAAAATTGGATCTCATTGTAAACGCCTCTCGACATAATTAATAAAAATGCATTTATTTAATTATTTATTTTGAGGGTTAGAATATATATATATATAATAGAATATAATATAATATAACATAATTATAAGTTATATACACAACAAGGAGGAGCCATTGGAATGGTCGAACATCGACAAAAGCAGAATTTCTGAAGGCACCAGGGTTTGCAGTATGATGGGAGACCGCAACCTCGATGGCCTTTCAATAGGGGAAGAAACTTTCAAAATATTAAAAGAAGCGATTCTTCCCAGGCATGGTAGGCTCCGATTAACCAGGTCTGTAGAAATGGGGGAGTTGGAAATGAAGGTCAAAAGGCTGGTCAAATGTTGCAAAATGAAGGGAGGTTCAGATCGATGTTCTCAAATGGAAAAGTGGATTTTAGACAGCTGGAAGGAAAAATTTGGCGCCCAAAAAACTAGAGTGAGAAAGCGGAGACAAGCAAGGTAATGCCCACTTTTCTCCACACCACTATGGTCTATTTGTTATTAGAAAATAGAGAATGGAGTGCTTCTATCAGTTTTCTTAAGGATCGTGGTTTCTTTATGAGATGGGGTGGGAAATGGTCGGCTTTCTCTAAGATTAGGGCCTGGTGTAATAAAAACTGGGGCAAAGATTGTGGTCTTAAAACTCTAGAAAATGGATTTTATTTGGTGATTTGTCAATTAGCTCAGGATTTGGAATGGATGATAAATAGTGGTCCATTCATGATGGAAGGGAGGGACTTTTTCATTCTAGACTGCAATCCAAACTTTGATCCTAACAATGCAAAAGTTGAGGAAGTGCCAATGTGGATTAGGCTAAAGAATCTTCCTTAGTAATATTGGGATCCAGAAACACTCAAAAGCATTGGAAATAAACTAGGTGTCTTTGTGAAGTCAGAGGAAGCTATGGAAAATTCTGACTATAGCATGTTTCCTAGGATTTGCATTTTAAGGCAGGCAATACACCCTCTACCTGAAATGATAGAGCTAAAAACAGGGGAAGATGTTTGGCTTCAAAAGGTGGAGGTGGAGGATGCAATGATTTCTTGTGCAAAATGTTTAGGGAAAGAACATTTAGATGGCCAATGCCCAACTGAAACGAAAGGAAAAGGGCTAGATCAAAACATTCTTGTTGAGGAGCTGATGGCTTTAACCAAATCTAATGCATGGGAAGATCTGTGGATCTCACAAGAATGGTTTTCTCATGGAAGGAAAATGAATGGCTGGTCTTGTTTGCAAACTGAGGAAAATTTTGTCTGGGATGGAAGTCAGAAAGAGGAAATAGATTTTCTCTTTGAAAATGAGTTTGAGGAAATGCCTCAAGTGAGGATTCACAGTGATTTGAACCACCTGATGGATTCCTTTTTCAGCAAAAGTTCAGAGCAAGCGAAGATGGTGCTAGCCTCAGAAGGGCTTTCGAAGGACTTGAATCTTCAAAGAGATGGAAATGTTGTTTTTGATGGGTAGTTTGAATCTCCCTGAATGGATGAAGTTTTAAATGCAGGCCAAATTAGTCACACAAGGGTTGATGGACTTGAACTTGAATCATCTTTGCAAGATAAATCACACTCTCCAAGCAATAAGGAGAGTGATTATAGACACATGCATGGTCGAGATGCAAAACCTGGGGAAGAGTTGGGTCACAGTCCTCCATGTGATAATAGGGTAGATCTTGAGGATGAAACCAAGCATTTTCAAGAGAACATATTAGGGGATAATGAGGATATTGTGATTAAGGATATCCCCATCTCACCCATTAGGAATCTTGAGAGTGTCTTCGAAGGAGTCAGAGATAGTGGAGGCACCCTAGAAGATTTAGATTCAGAGATGGCATCGGATGAGGAGCATGGTGGTGAAGATTTGCTTGGTATGCAGGATAGCTTAGGAATTGTGGAAAAGAGAACTATTGAACAATCTTCTGCTTTAATTAATAAGGCTAAGATTGGAGAAAAGAAAAAGCATGGTCCTAAAACAAATAGGATGCATCTTGAAATGGTTGGAAATGTGGCTGGTTAGAGAAAATTGAGATCAAGAAAAGGCTATGCCTTTTCTTGGCAACCATGAAAATCCTATCGCGGAATGTCAGGGGTTGCAATGCCCCTGACAAAATACGTTTGATGAAACGAGGTCGGCTTTGGTTTTGCTTCAAGAAACTAAAATTAAGGAGCCTGATTTTGAATCCTTTTTCAAATGTTTTAGCAGATGGAAATGTTCTCTCACTGGAGCAGTTGGTGCCTCAGGGGGCCTTGGTGTCCTTTGGAATGAATCTTTAGTAGATGTTCAAATTGTTAAACAAGATAGATTTTGGCAGTGGTTGAACGTTGAGTCAAAACAACTTAGGGTAAGCTTTTCTATATTCAATATTTAAGGTCCTACTAGCTTGGCCTTGAAAAAGGTGCTTTGGCAAGAACTTTCAGCTTTTTTAGGTCTTGACTTTGGGAGGATGTTTCTCTTGGGTGGAAATTTCAATTCTATTTTGAAGCCTTCAGACAAATTGGGGGGTGTATGTTGGGCTAGTCAAAGCCAACAAGACTTCAATGATTTTGTTGTGAATAATGGCCTGATTGAAATGCCTTTTAAAAATGGTGAGTTCACTTGGACGAATCGAAGAGGGGGTTTTCTAAATATAGCTGAGAAGCTGGATCATTCTTTTCTAGCTGGTGATTGGGTTGCTCATTAATGGACTTGTGAGGCGGAGATCATTCCTATAACTTGCTCAGACCATTATCCTATTAGATTGAGAATTCAAGAAGAAGCTACCCCGGATCGTTGCCCCTTCAAGTTCGAAGCAATGTGGTTTCGGGAAAAAGGGTTTAAGGATATGATTGTTGATTGGTGGAGAAATGCCCCAGAAAGATATGGAAATAAAGCTTTCATTTTCTTTAAGAATCTCCAATTTCTTAAAGAGCAAATCAAGAAATGGAATAGGGAGTCCTTCAAGAATGTTTTTGTTGAGAAGCTAAGGTTGGAGGGAGAGTTGAAGGTGCTGCATACCAAAGTGATTGAGAAGGGAATGATGGAAGAGGATTTTGTATTGGGGAAAAGCCTAAACAAAGAATATTCAAAAAATTTAGCTCGGGAGGAAGTTTTTTGGAGGCAAAAATCTCGTGAAAGTTGGCTTAAGGAGGGAGATAGAAACACCAAATTTTTTCACAATTCAGTGAAGGTGCGTAGATCGAATAATAGGATTTTTTCGATCAAGGATTTGAATGGAAATGCTTTATCTGATGTTGAGAAGATAAATAAGGAAGCAATAAGGTTTTACTCTAATATGTTTAAGGAAAATTCATATGCAATGTTGTTTGACTTTAGCATTTTAGATGTAATTTCTTGTTTTGTTTCTGAGGCTCAAAATATCATGCTTATGGAGAAAGTATCTTTAAAAGAAGTGAAAAGGGCCTTATTTAGCTTGGGTGGAGACAAAGCTCTAGGACCGAATGGATTCCCTGCGTGTTTCTTTCAAAAAATTTGGGATATTTTTGCTCAAGATTTGTGGGAGGTGGTGGAAGAATCCAGGGAAGGTGGCTTTATTCTTAAATACTCCACCTTCATTGCTTTAATCCCGAAAAGGTCGGTGGTAAACTCATTTCAGGATTATAGACCAATCTCTTTGTGTAATACGGTCTATAAAATAATATCTAAAGTGATTGCAAATAGGTTGAAAAGGGTTTTGGATTCAGTGATATCAGTAGAACAGAGTGGCTTCTCCCCGAATAGATCTATTTTTGAAGATGTTATTGTGGCCCATGAGGCCATCCATTATGTTTGAATGGAAAAAATAGAGTAAATGATGGTAAATCTAGACATCAAAAGGGCTTATGATGAGGTCAATAGGGGTTTTCTTTTGAAAGTATTAGAGAAATTTGGTTTTTGTGATGAATGGGTGGCGTGGGTTCAGAGTTGCATATGCACACCTCAGTTTTCTGTCTTGGTGAATGGCAGTCGTCAAGGATTTTTTGAATCCAGTAAAGGGATTAGGCAAGGTGATCCTATATCACCTTTTCTTTTCATTATTCTAGCTGAGACTTTGGGTAGATTGGTGTTCAAGAAGCATAGGAATGGCCTTTGGAAAGGCATAAAAATTGTTGGTGTAGATCCTATTTCTCATCTACAATTTGCCGATGACACCTTCTTAATGGGGAAAGCTTCCTTTTGAGATGCCCGTATAATGAAAGAGACTCTAGATGAGTATGGTAGAGCTTCTAGTCAATGTATCAACTAGAGGAAATCTGAAATTTTCTTTTTCAATACTCCCATCCATAAATATTTGAAAATGTGTAGAATTTTGGGGATGCGGTCAAGAGCCCTTCCAAGCAAATATCTGGGTATCCGTCTTTTTGGGGGTGCCAATAAAGTGGGTGTTTGGAAAGACTTGGTTGACAGTTGTCTTAACTGAATGGATGGTTGGAAGAGCAAATGGCTTACTGTTGTAGGTAGAATCCTAATGCTAAAATATGTCATCTCGGCAATATCAGTTTTTTCTATGATGTGTTTAAAGATCCCTAAGAAGGTGATCAAAGCTATTGGGTAATGAATGAGAAAGTTTTTCTGGAATGGTGCAAGTGAATAGGACAAAATCCCCTTGTTAGCATGGGATAAAATCTGTCGTGCCAAAGAAAAAGGCGGGGCTGGTTTGAGAGACTGGCAACTCATGAATGAAGCTCTGGAGCCAAGCTGGTTTGGAGTATATATTCAAACCCATATTTATTATGGGTAAAAGTTTTGAAGGCTAAGTATCTGGATTCAACAAAGGATCATAGGATTTTAACAATCCGCAACCCACCTAAAGGATATGCTATTTGGAACCTTATTGTTTCGTGCAAACCGATCATTCTCAATCATATTTCATGGAAAATTGGGAATGGTCTTAAAACAAAATTCTAGGATGACTCATGGGAAGTTCTACCAATTTTGCGTGAGGAGGAAGATTTGCAAGAGCTTCGACTTATATTTCAGCAAAGATGGGGTGATAAGGTTCAAGATTATCTTGAACTAAAATAGGGCCATTTTGGTCAGGAATGGGGTTGGAAGGCTTTATCAAATGAGGGGCTAATTGATCAGCAATTGGCAAGGATGTAAGAAATATTTAAGAATAGGCAAGTGTTTCTCACAGAAAGTGAGGATAGAGTGGTGTTGTGTGGCTCTGTTAATGGGACTTACTCAGTCAAAATTGGCTATCAATTATTGGATTCTCTAGAAGGTGAGCTTTTTTGGGCCAAGAAACTCTGTTGGAATAAAGATTGTTTACCTAAAGTAGGCGCTTTTGCTTGGATAGCTGTGAAGGGAAGAATTTTGTTAGGAGAATGGAGGAAGAGGCTTGGTTTTGTAGGACCAACAAAGTGTGTGATGTGTGATGCTGCAGAGGAGTCAATAGACCATTTGCTTCTTCAATGTGATGTTGCAGCTGGGTGTTGGGAGAATTTAAGGCTGAAGTTAGGGTGGCAAGGTCTGCTACAAAAAACATTGAAAGAGGTATTTGAGAGTTGGCCCAACCCCCATAGAAAATCTCTTCTTTCAAGCATTTAGATTGTGAGTTCCTCGATTGTAATTTGGGAAATCTGGAAAGAGAGGAATAGAAGTACTTTTTTGGATAAGAGAGAACCTATGAAGAGGCTTTTAAGCAAAATAGATCATTCAATAGAAGTAGTGGGATTTGTTGCGTCTCAACTTCAATTCCTGTGGACTCCTTTCTCTTTAGATGATAGCAGATTGCTAAGAGCTTGGTCAGGGATTAAGATCAAGCCCACTAAGGTAGAGGAGGATCTTTTGGCGAAGAGGATGGGACCTATTGAAGTGTTTTGGGAAAAATATTTAGAAGGATGGCATAAGGTCAACTTTGATGGGGTTGCAAAAGGCAACCCGGTACCTTCTAGAGTAGGTGCAATTGTGAGAGATAGTCTCGGGAATACGATTGCCCTAGGAGCAAAAAAGATTGAAGATGGCACAAACAATGTTGTTGAAGCTAAGGCAACTTTAATGGCTATTGGGTTGGCTCGAGCAATGGGAGTCAGGAAGATCATTTAGAAGGGGATTTGATGATAATCACTCAAGCCATTGCAAATGGAGGGGAAAAGGCATGGAATTTACAGGTTTTCATCAAATCAATTCTAAAGGAGCTCGAATACTTTGTGGATTTCAAGGTGAGTCATATTCGTTGAGCTAGAAATTGTGAAGCTGATAGCTTATCTAAATGGGCAATCTCCTTCAATAATATAGGGGAATTAAGGGTGGAAGATTTTTGACATGTGTGTTTTGAGGATGATGTGGCATAAGGAGGTAGTGTTATTGGTTCATTGAGAGGGGCTCTCGATTGGCTATTCTTTGTCGAATGGAATTGGTATTAATGGTGTTGGAAGGTAGTTGAATAAAGGTGAGCTAACAGTTAATTTTCCTTGGATATTTAACCAAAATTTGAAGGAGTATTTTTGGCAATGGAAGGCAGGGTATTGTCAGATCAGTGGTCCTTTTTAAAGGACGAGGGGGATTATGATCGTCTTAATGAAATTTTGAGAATCCTGCAAATAGTCAAAGTTAATGTGCCTGGGATGTTTCGGCGGTGAAGGAAGTAAATGTTGCGTTGTTTTTGGGACGGTGGTGGCAGGATGACGCAGGTGGCACGAATGGGATGTCTATTAAAGCTTGCAACAGGATATAGAGCGATCAAATCTGGTGGTTTGTGTCAGAGACAATGGAATTCTATTTGCCCGAGGATGGAGGCTATGTATGGTTTCTTAATGCAGAGGCAACAAAAAGGCTTTTTCGGCCCAGTGACAGCTTTTAGGTTGAAATTTCTACTGAAATGCTCACGTGATGAGGTTGTAGAGGCAGTTTTGGAGACGCTAGGAGTGCATTTTATGGAAGCCAAGCATAGGGGAAGATTGAACGTAGACATAGCATCTATGATTTTTTCTTGGGACTTGCTTGTGGGAATGGAATCCGTTTTGGAATGGGCTGTGTCGGGAGTTGGTTTTGATGTCTCAAAAGGGATTGAAGATATGGATGAAGCAACTGAAGAGGGGTTAATCCCTTTCATGAGGTGGCGAAGGAGAACAGATAGGGATGCTTACAAGCTAGAGATATTGGCGGCGTGGGAAAATTTGAAGTTGGTGCTCCGGCGGCAGGAAGCTGCAGCATTTCAAGCAGAATCAAACATCCCACAACAATTTCCCAGGAAGCAACGCTTAGCAAGGAGAGGTAGAGCTCAATGAGGGAGGACAAGCAGAGGTGGAGATTAGGAGTCGTGGTGCTGGTTGGTTGTTTGGCGGGCTCTAATTTTTTGAAAATGCATTGAAATTATGTCTTTTGGGAAGACGACAATGGAGGTCTGGAACCAAAGGTTGGAATGGTGATACGGGTTGAGGATCATGCAGGGAAGAATCGTTGTCTTTTTGTGTGGTTGGGGCGATTGAAATCTATGAATTTTGTATATTTTTGTATATGTGGAGTTTTTGTAAAGCTCGTTGGGTTAAAAGATAGTTGTTTATAGCCTGTTGTATGTATTTTGTAAACGGTTTCTTGTATATGAAATGATGGATCCAAAAGCTACGATGATAGCCTTAATGTTAAATGTAGATGGATGGTGGGCAGGGTCTTTTTAGGCTTGGTGTAGTCGGGTTGGGGTTCGATGGGATCCTGTTATGAAGATGTAATGACTCTTTTTAATATATTAATAAAATAAATTATTATTGATAAAAAAATATAATTATAAGTTACTAATTATTATTTATAATTTATGACTTACCTCTAAATCACAACCATGACTCATCTTTCAACTAGATAACAAACACTTTACAAAAACTTATAATAATTGTAAAACAAGTAATGTGTAGCCTATTTTCTTGCCATGAATGAATTGAATAGGTTTTACATATGAGATGATTGGAGTGTCAAACCTTTTGAGCTATTTTTATGTAGCCTTGTTCAAACTACTTACAAGACAAGTTGAAATTATCAAAATCGATAGTTAGAGCACTAATACTTGACAAATAAATTGACATATTTATAAGTATATATTTCATATAAATGTATGTGAGATAGTTATACATGCAACCAGTTTGTTGATTTATCCTTTTATATTCAATCTATTGTAATCCTTTTATCTTATAATCTAGTTATGTTTACTTATAATGTCAAAATATATATTCATTTTATTGGTTTTCATAGGCCTTTGTTTTATCACATACTAAATTTCCTATAATATAATTGATTTTCCAAGGATAGAAACTGTCATCCTCGTAGAACATAGAGTACATATTTCAATTTATGCATATGTCTAGTGATCTTCTCCAAGCCATATCATATACTGTGTGTAGTACAAAAATTCATGTAATCCTTTCAAAATTTTGGAAAAGAACTATTTTCTCAAGAGGCCTATACCCATCCAAGTCCTCACGAGCTTATTTTTTTCCCTCAAATTTTGTTGAGGGATTTTAATACATATGATATGGAAATCTTTCAATCATGACACTCAATGTAATTTTTTTATATATTTTAATCTAGTTTGTCTTGGAGAATCTTTTGGTTTCTTTGAGATTTGCAAGCACCTCAATAAACTAGAGTGATGCTACATTGCATAAGATACATATACACATACCTCACTAAAAAAGTTGATTATATGTTGACATAAGATTCTCAATGCTTAGAGTAATGAATTAATATTTATGGGAAAGTTAATATTAAAATTTTATATTAATAATAGTAAGAGCAGTCAAGTTACAATGTATTCATAGCTAGATACAGTATGATATCAACTATGTGTCACTGCTAAAGAATAGCTAATTAGCTAGATACAGTATAACATTAACTATGTGTCACTACTGAAGAAGATACAAAATGTAGAAATTGCAACCGCCTGTAAGGTACAAAAGGTATTAAAATGGAGAGGGGTGATATATTAAGTAGCCTTCATTCCTGCTCTCATTGTAGTCTTCCATCGAGCCCCAATTGACTAGAGTGTTGATAGCATCCCTTTCATCACTAGAAAAGACTTCTTCTGTCTCAAAGTTATCATTGGTGAATAGCCTTCGAGCCCTTCCTTTCTAGCCTTCTTTCTTTACTACTACTTGTTCATTGAACTCTCTTTTGACCTACTTTTTCATAAAGACCTCCAAGTTTGGTTGTCCCTATTTACAAGAATGACCAAACTTGACCTCCTTTTGATGGACCAACACAACACCATCCCTTAGCAGTTTCAATAATTTACTCTCAGCATTCTCCATGGTGGCCACTACCTGCAGTGCAACATTAAAGAGAGCGAGTCTTTTGTTTGACACAGTAAATGACCTTTGAACCCCACTATACTTGTCCTCATTCCTTTCCTTCCAGATATGCCACATAATTTTAGAAGTCATGGAGAACTAAAACAATTACAAATCTTTATTCATTTTTTTATCAATGCAAACCAAAATTTCTTTCCAATTAACTTTTCCATTCCTTCTCCAAATGTTAAGATCATTACAAAATAGATTCCACACCTCATTAGCAAAAAAATAGTCAAAGAAAAAAATGGTGAATGGTTTCTGGCACCCTGCATATATTACACACATTAATGTTAGCATTGTTCAACTTGTAAGGAGCTTTTTGTAGCAAAATCAACCATCTAAAGCAAGTCTTTTTAGCATCTATCATATTATGCCACAGAGAATAAAACACTTTCTACCAAGCAACATGGTAGAGCTATTTAAAATTTTCAAATATATCATGCCTTGTCATGATTTTGAGCTTCTATGCCCAAGGAAGAGGTCTAGGGTTTTGAGCTATAAGCCCTTGTTTCAAATCTTACAAGTCTTAAACCCTTGGGCATTTTGTTTCTCCATTGACCTATCACACCTGGTTCTCGGTCATCCAAGTTGACTCTAGAGCCATTTGAATCATGTTTCTACAGGCCCCTTGGTCTAGGCTCATTGGTTTCTTTTCTTTGGTCCATCGCTTCAGATTTTCCTATAATCGAATGAAAAATATTTCATGATAAGAGACCTAGGTTTTATGTTTTATTCCTAAGGGTTTGAGTCTCATCGACCTTGCATGGCCCCTTTTCAAAACAACTTAATTGCACATGCAAATTTCTATTCGCCTAAGTGGTCGTTTATCGGTAAAGTGTTCTTTGCTGGCGGTGACATTACAACGACATACGATGGACCCTAGTTTCCTTTTGCATCGCCCATTGTTGAAGTCTTCCAGAACTTCAGTCTCACTTTAGCGACAAGTGATGAGTGTTGTGGTGTAGTATCATGTCATTGCCGAAATGTTTCGAGATCCTTTCTAACTTCAGCAACGAGTGATGAAGGTGAGTGGAGGGAAACAGTATGGTGGCCACATGTCTGAATTTCCTCCCATCATTAGTTGTGACACATCACCAAAGATATCCTCAACCTTAAGCTCATTTTGGTGACACGTGATGGCTCAGGTTATTTGAAGGCATCGCCAAAATGTTTTCCTCGTCGAAATAATTAAGGGAGTTCAACCAATTTCTGCTACTAGTGATGAGGTGTATGTCAGGGAATATTCCCTCCTGTAGGATGTTATCGCCCGTCGCTAAAGTGTGGAGGTGATATAAGGGAATTTTTGTGACAACCATTGAACTACAAATGATATAGCTGGGATATGGAAAACTATGTGGCAGATTTTTAGGTCATCGTCATTGTTTCCAAGTACGGATGAAAAGGAAAGTGGCGACCCTTAATGAGCTTCATTTATTAAGTTTTAAATCCAAAATGATCGATGATAGAGATTAAGCATGGAGCAATTGATTATTTGTTTGCTCATGCGAGCTAGGATGGTCATTAATTATGACATGCTCAAATCGCTCTACTTAAGGAGGATTTCCTGTAGTCTTTCTCACCATTTGTAGTTATCGAAGAGCCAAAATAATTATTGTAGTATAGGAGGATTAACGTGCGGGTGTTGAGCGAGCGGTCATAGAATCAATAGTGTAATTTCCCTGGGTATGTAAGTGTGCTTCATTGTCAATTATGCATGGCTTAGCTATCTTGTTTTAACTCCCTAGGGTGGTAGTGGTTTTGTCTCTCGTAGTTGTATTCTGTGTTGTTTTGTATGGGGTTGGTTTGAGATTTCTCTCTTGCAACAACACTTTGAGAGTGTGGGATGGTATCTTTTTTTGTGAGGTGGTTTGTTAGTCTTTGTCTGGTTTTGTGTGAAATGGGTGAACCAAGTAAATTAGGTACACTAATTAGAAGATCTAGAAGGCTCAGCATGCAGGAACCTCTTGGAGTTGTTCCTGAGGTTAAACCAGACATGTTGGGAATTCCTACACCACCAAAAGGAAAGAGAAGTGTCTGTGGGAAGAGTAAGAAGGCTATTGTCTAGAGTACCTACAATCTGAGGAATAAGACCATTTCAGAAGAACTGGTCAAGTTTAAAGGGAAGAAGCCAGTTGAGCCTGAGAAGAAAATGAAGAGGAAGAGTGAGGGTCCTAAGGCTTGTCTGGGGAGGCATAATGCTCCTAGTGAAGTTTTTGATAGCTCTTCATGTGATGGAGGAAAAATTGACTCTGAATATGGTCATTATCTTATTTCCCTAGTACCCTACGATGATTCTGATGAGGAGGAGGTGGTAGCTACCCCAATATCAATAAGGACCCCAAGCGAGTGTACTTACTCTACTATTGAAAAAGAGGGTAGTACCTCATTTTCCTTCTGAGCTGATGCTTGGATTTTTGGTCCTTTGTGTTGACTTGGTTCCTTTTGGTTGGTTTGTTAGTTTATGTCATTGGTGATGATGGTGATATTTCCAATTTTAGTATGGATATACAAGTTTTGATGCTACAACAACAATTCCTTTTGGAAGGCCTACCGGCCTCCTTCAATTGCTTATATGGAATTTTTTCCTTTTGCTTTTCCTCGTTTCACAATGATCATTCAGGGAATATCTAAATTGCAGATGAAATTAATTTTGAAATGAAATATAATTGTAATGAGCTTGATGCTTGCTGCTCCCTTGGTTTATAAAAGGGATTTCAAGGCTCATTACAAAGGATTCAAATTTTGAGTTTCACAATAGTCTGGGTGAGAAGCTTAGCTCAGGAAGAAGCATTTTGTAAAAACACTAATGAATAGAATAGTAAACAGTCTAGGGTATGGGTCATATATGTAATGATCTTAAAATGGTTTTATAGAAGTTGTAGATATGAAAGAAATTCTTAGTTCCAGAACGCATACTCTCCTATGTAAATCTCTTGCAAATTATTAATGAAATTATCAATGGTCTTTTTGTTTATCTTCAGTTGTTTAATTGAATGTGTGGCTTATTTTCGCTTCAAATCAAAGAGTTGATTAAATGCTTGAAGAATATCACAGGTTTGTAAGAAAAATGCATAGGTTTTGGTAAGAAGATACATTTTAGACATTGTGATTTGTCATACAACAAGGCACTATGATAATAGTCCACCAATTTCTGAGTTAAATGGTTAATATATTACTGGTTGTTGCAAATTTGACTCCATTTTCCCAATAGATGAAGCACTGGTCAATTCATTAGATTATCTTAAAGATAAGTGAGCTAGCAATGCACCCGGCTAGGGATTCACAGTGAGAATAAAAATCATTAAAAAAAATTCAATTATGTTGTATGCATTTGAAGTGTCACCTAATTCTTAGCAAATAGATGATAATTTACTCAAAGTTCTACCAAATATTTAGTGAATTACGTTTATTTGAAATTAATAGGAATTGATATGTGTGTAGAAGTGTTCTCTAATGATTGGATATCACATGAACATGATAAGTAACACCCTCCTAGGTCTCACAGAGCCTAAAGAGTAGGAATAAGGGCCTGAAAATCCTTATTCATTTGTTGGCCACTAACTTTGAATGTTCTTGAGTATAAGGGTTGGTTGCCCTTTAAAGGAATTCAAGTTTCTGCTGGAAAAAACACCAATAGAATTGGTGAATCTGTTGGGGACATTTTTCATTCTCCAGTTGCAAATTTTTGTATCACAAATTCAAGTATTCGATGAACCTAAACTTTTGTTCAAATGTTGAGAAGTTCTTGGGCCTGGAAAAGATTTAGTTGCAGCAAAGTTCAAAGGATTTGAGTGTGACTCCGCTGTTGGAGAAGACCCGGAATAAGATTTACTTTTGAAATAACTTCATACTATTTGAAGTTTAATCCTCTATGAAGAGAGGTGGCGACTCTGACTAAAGAACCTAATAAAGAATACATAAAAGTTCCAAATCTACAAATTTCAGAGAAGAGAAGTTAATGGCTGCTACAAATTTCCAGGTATTCTTAAAAATATAAAGAAAATATTAGATGTTTGCAAGAAATTTATGAGAAATTTTCAAGACTTAAGATGCAAATGGTTCCCAATTTGGTGAAATAGCACTAAAGGGGGGAATAGTAGTGGTAATTTTGCATGCTTCTAAAGTGTAAATTGAAATTCATGCATTGTGATGGAGAAACATGTTATATTCTAGGATCTTAAGCAAAGTAGATAGAAGATTTACATTGTAAAGGCATAAGATTGTAATTGCAAAGGAAGTTTGAATTTCCTTATGGAATTGTGAGGTAATTGTCAAAGGCCTTCTAAAGGTGTGAGAAAATTCCTTATCACACTATGCATACTAGTGTAGACCCAAATGTAACAATGCATAATGGGAAACCTCTGTCATGTCAAAGAAGTTTCAATATTGAAAGGTATAGAGCTCTAAATTTTAGTAACATTTGTGGTTACCCAAATGTTGTACCATCTAAAATCTGAGATAAGGTATCACAATTCTATGGTGAGAAGTCTGAATCAACAAGAAAGCATCTACAAGGTTTTGTTGATATGATGGGAGATTATGAATTGGATTTTGAGGATGTTGTCATGAAGTTGTTTGTTCAATCTTTAAAAGGAGATGCAAGAGATTGGTTCTCCTATTTACCAGCATCCTCTATACACTCCTGGGATGAGTTTAAAAAACTTTATGGAAATCCATAGAAATGAGGATGAACTTGTTCCTTCTTTCAATCTTAGATTTGCAAAGGCCACGAGGGATATTCCTGAAAATATGTGACCAAATGATGTTGAATGTTTGGTTGTGTATTTTTGTGCATTGGATAGTAAGATGAGTTATCTGTTAAGAGATAAAGGTCTTGCAACATTACACCTTGCATATCAAATTTCCATGGACATTGAGAACAATCTGAAATACTCAATGATGAAAGGATCTGTGGTTACTAGTGTGAGTTATCTTAGTGCACCTCATGCAAGTAGAACCAATGGATCAAGTAATAGAGACCTCTATCAAGATGATAATGCTCATGCTGCTATGATTTCCCCATCACCACAATATGCAAATTATGGTGAGTTCCAAGTTGAAAATCAACAAAATTTGAGCAAAGTTGACCAGATGTCTTTTTGTTAAAAAATTGTATGAAATGAAAAGACAGAAAGAGGAATCACCCTATGATTTATTCGCAAGATTTGTGGATTCCTTGTTGGAAGCACCCAAGACTGCCAAACCAGATAATTCAATTTGCATTGATATGTTTTGTGAAATCTACCAATCAAGGTTGAGTACTTTACCAAAGGAATTGAAGCCTCACAACTTGAGGGAAGTAATTGATTGGATAAAGATTGTAGAGGGAGCTAGGTGTGATTATACACAACATGTGGTACTTCATAGTGTTAGTGGTAAATTTCTTGTGGAGAAAGATCATAAAACAATTCAAAAAAGTGAAGAGAGTATATCATAACATGAACATCCATCTTGTTGTGTGGGAGAATATAATGATTGTAATCAATTCACAAATAGCATATATGCAGATGAACACAACAATGATGAAGATGAAGATACACAATATGAAGACATAGTAGATGTGCATTACTTTCATCCTTGGGATGCCTTGAATAGTGAAGAAGTAGAGGAGATACAAGATGTCATTCCATGTCATGATCTGATCAATGGAAGTAATGCAAATGTTATTGATACACTATCACAAACTAGTGATCAAGGTATTGAAGATGAAAATTTAGGTAATCAACTTGAGGAATTTGAATGTAGTCTCAGCATTGGTGAGTTTTTTGGTTGTGGTAATTGCGATGAAATTGAGTCTGGTCATTCTTCTATTGATTGTGATTCTTCTTGTGAAATATAGATGGACTCATTTGTTTCTAATAGGGAATATGTTGATAACAGTGGGAATGTATGTTTGCTTGAGAGTGAAAATTTTTCTTCATGTGGAATTTTCATAATGTGAGTTAGTGATGTTAATTACAAATGATAAGGATGAAGTTGAAAATGTGTCTATAAGCTCTTCAAGTGATTGTAGTGATTTTGAGTGCAATCATGACTTGAAGGATTTGGAATTTCATACTAAGGAAGCAAAAAATTGTATGACAACAATGAAGGTAAGGAAAAATAACTTATATGATGAACCTCCATCAATATTTGAGGTGAAAAATGGTGATCCTTATTATTGTAGAAACAACCCAATCTTTGTTGAGAACCCTGATGATGCATCTAACACAGGATTGGAAGGTGGCAGTGAGCAAACTAGGCAACACATTGATGAGCTCCTTGGGAGCATTGCTTATAAAATTTTTACATTTGATACAAATGCAGTGGGTAAGGTTAAGGATCGTGATGAGATTGAAGTTTTTGATTGTGTCTCTGAGGATTGTAACTACTCTTGTGGGGATGATCCATAAATACTTCAATTCATGAGGTAAAAATAACCTCATAAGTATAATGGACTAAATACTTAACCTTACATCTTTTAGCCATCCTTACCCTACCAATTAATTGTCTTTAGGATAAGTAATTACTTTCTTTTTGTGAATAGGCGTACAATCTTTATTTCTTGAACTTAGTAGAAATAAGCTAACCTGTGTTGACTTAATGGTTTAGTTTTTGAGAATTGCATAGGTCAACTTCCACAATCACTTATCATGATAGTCAAAAAGGTTTAACATAGACTTCAACACCATTGAAGACAAGCGAATGGGTGCCAAAACTTTAGGAGAATACATGATGGACCAAGTTTTTGTAGTTTTTGTTATTTTCAGTTTTAAAAACTTTATGGCTCGTGTCAAGCCTCTTTAATGTTTCATGTCATGGGATTTAAAGTCTGTTAGTTGTTGACAATCAGTTGAAGACTCTACCAATTGAAAAGTAGGATTTTGTTAGCTACTCTTATATAAATATGTAACTGTTGAAAACGATAATATACAAAAGAATATCGTTATGTTGTCACTATGTTTTCTAAGTTACACTTTTCATATGAATAAAATGAGTTTTTCCCTCCACCTTTGGAGTTACTGAGTAATGTGAATGAATTTCTTTAAATGAAGTAATTTGGAGTTACCGGTGTATGTGATTTGAGCTAGGCGTAGGAGCACCCAAGAGCTGGCCACTCGAGGGGTTGTAGATTAGATAGATAAGTAATTTACTTTTAATTTTGTACTTTCATTTAGTAGATAACAATTGGAATTGAAGTTTATTTTCATGTGTGTAATTCTATTAAGATTAATCCTGCAGGTTGTAGCTAAGTCTATAGTCTTTGAGTTTAGTGTATGAAGTTCTGGAGCACCTTCTTTCAGTTGTTTCATATTGTTAAACCGTTTCTTTTTAGTTGTTTAGATTGTTATCTTTTGTTAGATCATTTTTTCCTAGTTTCTTTACAAGCTTTACTTCTTCAGTAATTTATACATTTCTTAGTTTAATCATTTCCATGCTTTCTAGTTTAGTTGTTATGCTTTTTAGATTTATAGTTTTTTTCTTTCTAGTTTAGTTATTTCAAGCTTTCTAGATAAATGATTTCATATTTCTAAGTTTAGTGACCTCTTAGTTTAGAGTTTTATTTCAGTTGTCCAACATCTAGGAAACCCAAGGGAGATAGTCAAGATGTCTCCTATTGCATATATCCTTCGAACCTAATCGTTTGATATATTAATGTATTTATCAAGTAAAGTGTTAGGACCTAACGACAGCCTATAAATTTTTGGCGCCATTGTCAAGGACCTTCTTTTTCTAGTGTTATTAGGAGATACCTTGAATACCTCTTTTAGGAACAAAAATAGTCCTTTGGCTTCTTTTTCTGCATGGTTAGGAAACGAGGCCCTCACGGAAGATTCATACCAAAAACCCCCAATCAACATACCAACCACAAGTAGGGAGGAAGGAAACTCAGATTAAGAACTTACTAAGGAATTGACCGAGTAGGGTCAACCTAAGACCTTCCCACATACCCTAAAAAGAGAACACATAGTTGTAGAGGAGCATATTCCTTTGCAAACTCTAAAACCTCACCCAACTGAGCGAATTTTTGAAGAGGACCACATTCCCTTCAACATCATGGGTGACCGTAGAAATGCCGCCAACAACAATAACCCTCCACCACCACGCACATTCACTTATCCTATTGCTATTGATGTAGATGACGATACGATGATGAAAAATATCTCACCAGCCTTCTTTCCAACTTTTCAAGGTTTGTCTATTGAGGACCTTGACCAGTTTCTATTTGAGTTTAAAGTCTTGTGTCAGCCATATAACTACAAGAGTGATAACCAGAAACTAAATATTTTCCCCTCCACTCTGAAAGACTTAGCCATGCACTGGTTTATGGGATTAGCTTCTCAGTCAATAACCTTCTGGGATGAAATGGAGTCTGCCTTTTTGGAGAAATACCAAAGTTATTGTAGGATCATTGATAGGAAAGAAGAACTGTTGAAAATAAGGAAAAATGAGGATGAAAGTCTAGAGGATTACCTATATAGGTTTATCTTCTTATCTAAATGATGTGGTGGAGAATTCATAAGTCTTGATATTTTGAAGACCTTATTCCTTAAGGGTCTCGACGATGAAGCTCAAAGGAGCTTGGATTTAATGGGAAAAGGAGACGTGTCCCAACTAGGGTTCTATGATATTGCTAAATTGCATCAGAATTTCTCTCGTACTTGAGGAGGTATATGAAATTCCACCTTCTTTAAAGGTTCCAATCATATAGGAAAACTACATGAGCAGCTATCAAACCTCAAGACTGATATTCTTGTTTAACTAAACACCAAGTTAGATGGCATACAGGCTAAAACCCGAAATCCTCAGACTTTGTACATTTACTGCCCCATGTGTTGAAACAAACATTTGCTAAGGGAATGCCCTTTGGACAAAGTTGAAAAATTTGATGTTTTTCAAGTTTATGACAAGAATCACCCCACTAAACAATGTAAGCTTCTGAATGCCATCAAGAATTCTAAGAAAAGAACACCCCCAGTTGAGGAAGAAGTCAACATTGTAAATCAAAGAACTGGAGGGAATTTTTCCTATGGCTAGAATTCAAACCCTAACTAGAGACCTCAACCTAACTAGAATAATAATCAATGGGCAACACCCTAGCCTCAAGCACCACCTCCAATACCACCTAATTAGGGAACTTATCCTTAGGGACCACTTGAATGGGCAAATAAATCTTGGGGCAATCCTCAGTGGCCTAACCAGCCTTACCAGTAGTGGTACCCTCAAAGTCCTATTCCTCAATGGAATCAACCTTAGCATTAGTTTTATACTGTTCCCAGAAGGATTCCTACTCAATAGTAGAATCTTGTACCACCTCCCCAAAATCCTCAACAAAATGAACAAGTTAACCAACCACAACTTCTAACGCAACTTGTTCCCAATCCAAAGAACAATCACTGGAATACTCCAGTGTATTCCATCGAACAGGACAATGTCACTAGACTTAATGTGATACACTGTGGAAACTTGCAATTGAGGTCAAGAAAAACACTTTCACAGTTGACTATTGATTTTTTTTTGGATGAACCTATTAAGAAGTATGTTGAGACAACTACAACAACACCCACATCCATAGAACAAGCCCTACAAGCTACTCAAAACAAGCCCAGCCCACCATCTTCAACTGGAGCTTTCAACCTACCTCAGGAGGAGGGGGGTCAATCTCCAATTGATCTTTTGAAGGATTCCACTCCTAAAGACAAAGTTAAAGCACCTTTTCCAAAGTGTTTGAAACCAATCACCGTGAAAGATACTACATAAATGACCACATCTACCAAAATTGCATTGATACAAGAAATTAAACAGTTGTAGATTGAAGTCCCTTTGCTACAAGCGATTAAGGAGATTCTTGAGTTGAACTAGCTGATGAAATAGTTGTGTATCAAAACTCCAGAGAGGAAACCAAAATGAATAAATAATGTCCACATAAATGGTTATCTAGCTAACTTATTAGCTAGAATGACCACTACTCTAAAATATGACGATCCAGGTAGTCCACTTATAACAGTAACAGTTAATGAGGTAGCAATACCTAATGCTCTGCTGGACCTTGGAGGAGCCATTAACGTAATGACTGTTGATGTGATGGAAAAGTTGGGACTTACTAATTTACATCCCACAACTACAGTCTTGCAAATGACAGATCAATCCATAGCTATTCCCCAAGGGCATCATTAAAAATGTTCTTGTTAAGGTGGATGGATGGGAATATCCAGTAGATTTTTAAATAATTGAGTCCCTTACACCTAAAAGTTATCCAATAATTCTCAGAAGACCATGGATGGCTATTGTTGTAGCCAAAATTGACTATAGAGAGGGAGGAATGACCATCTCACATGGACCTAATAGTAAACATTTATTTTGTATCCTCCTACCAAGCCTACCGAACACAATAAAGTATGGGTTGATGAACCAGAAAGTCCCAACGGACAAGAAAATTTGGCTTCACTGGCCATGGTAGTCATCAAACAACATGGTGAAGAATTGGAGGATGAATTGGAAAACATGGAAATTCTTGCTATGTATTCGAGTGGTGAGGAGATGAAAAACATAGAAGATATCCTAGGACACCCAACCAACATAGATCATATAGAATTTGATAATGCCAGTTTCATGGGATTGCCTTGTCCTTTGACCAACTTAGTTCCAAAAACACACCATTTCTTTGCAGACGTTGCTAGGATTCATAAAACCATACCTCATAGTTGTCCTCTTAACACCTTGACAAGGCCCACGTATACTGTCACATCCAACTTCCGGAGAGTTAAAACCATTATGTTACTTCCAGGAAAAACTTTGAACATTAACAGTTGGTTGACTGAGCTGGAAGAACACAAATTGTTTGACACCCTGGTGAATAGATCTAAAGCTTTCGCTTGGGACTATACATATATGAGAGGAATAAACCCAAGTGTTTATACTCATCATATCTATACTGAGGATGTCCAACCTATTCTCCAACCACAACGGAGACTCAATCCTGCCCTGAAATATATCGTTAAAACTGAAATTGAGAAACTCCTACAAGTAGGGTTTATTTATTTGATTTTTGATAGAAAATGGTGTCACCTTTGGTGTGGTTCCAAAGAAAAATGGAAAGTGGAGAGTTTGTGTAGACTATAGGGAATTTAACAAAGCAACACACAAAGATTATTTTCCTCTACCATTTGTAGACCAGGTGTTGGATAACTTGGCTAGGAGGAAATATTTTTCATTTTTGGACGAATTTAGTGGTTACAACCAGATACAGGTAGCAGCAGAAGACCAGGATAAGATGACATTTACTTGGCCTTGGGGGACATTTTCATATCGGGTTCTTCCTTTTGGGCTATGTAATGCTCCTGCAATGTTTCAGAGAGCTATCCTGGCTATATTTGTTGAGTTGGTGAATGAGTGTGTGGAAGTTTATATGGATGACTTCATTGTTTATGGTTAAACCTTTGATGACGCTCTCCAAAATCTAGATAAGGTGTTGAAGCGATGTGAGGATCATCATTTGTCTCTAAGCCACAAGAAATTTCTGATAATGGTGGAACAAGGAATAGTGTTGGGACACCATATTTCAGCTGAAGGGATTAAGGTTGATCCTAAGAAAATTGAATAATACAACTCGAGACCCCAAAAACTGAGACTAATGTCAAAAGCTTCTTAGGGCATGCTGGATACTATTAAAGATTCATAGAAAATTTCAGCAAGATTGCGACACCTATGTTTTCCCTTCTTTAATAGAATGTAGAGCTCATCTAGACACCTGAGTGTCAATTATCATTTGAAATCATCAAGGAGAAACTTATCTCTAATCCTATCCTTTGTGGACCTAATTGGAACCTTTCGTTCCATATCTATGCTGACGCATCCGATGATGCATTGGAGCGATTTTAGGACAAGATGAGAATGGGGGGAAATATGCTATATATTTCATTAGTAAGAATTTGACTCCAATAGAAAGGAATTATACCACAACAGAGAAAGAATTATTGGTTGTTGTTCATGCAATTAAGAAATTTTAACATTATATCACAGGATACAAAGTCACAGTGTACACAGATCACTTAGCCATCAAGTACCTTATGAATAAACCTATAGTAAATGCAAGGATAATTAGGTGGTTGCTTCTTCTTCAGGAATTCAACATAACACTTATTGACAAACGAGGAAAGTCCAATGTAGTCATGGATTTCTTATCCCAAATTAAATATGATGGTGATTGTGCTCCGGTACAAGAAGAGTTCCCATATGAAAATTTGTTCACCGTCTCTACTAAAACCCCTTGGTTTGTCGATATTGCAAACTACTTGGCCACTATAGAAGTACCACCTCATTTTTCATCAAAACATAAGAAACGTCTTGTTAGAGAAAGTGCCCCCTTCAAATGGATTAATGGGATCCTATTTCGATGTGGACCTGATATGGTTCTACGACATTGTGTTAGGGAAGATAAGCCCTATAGTATCCTTAGAACTTGTCATGATGATCCTTCTAGAGGGCATTATTCTGCTAAAAGGACAACCCACAAGATTTTGGGAGAAGGATACTATTGGCCTTCTATGCATAAGGATATCAAGAAATATGTTCGCAGATGTGATGAATGTCAAAGGGTAGGAAGACCAACTGCATCTAATGAAATGCCCCTGCAGCCTCAGGTAGTCCTTAAACCATTTGAAAAATGGGGATTGGATTTTATCAACCCTATAGACTCTCCTTCATAAGGAAAAGAGTACATTTTGGTCTGTACCAACTACCTAACTAAGTGGGTAGAAGTGCAATCCCTGCACATTGCTAGGGAGGAACAAGTAGCTGATTTCCTTTATAACAAAATTTTCCTCAAATTTCGAGCTCCTAGGACAATTTTCACATATCAGGGCCCCCAGTTTATGTCTAAAGTTCTATTAGCCTTCACAGATCATTTCTAGGTGAGCCACAAAAAGTCCTCACCCTACCACCCTCAGGAAAACAGACAGGTCAAAGTCAATAACAGGGAATTGGAAAACATTTTAACAAAAATAGTTTCATCAAGAAGGAAAGACTGGACTCGGAAACTACTTGATGCTGTTTGGGCTTATAACACCACTTGGTAATCAACTATTGGGTATAGTCCATATGAGTTAGTTTTTGGGAAGAAACCTCTCTTTCCCATTGAATTTGAACTCCAAACCCTTAGGAAAACCATGGAGTTGGGTACAAATCTTAAACAAGCCTAGATAGAGAGAGTTTTACAACTTAGTGAATTGGATGAACTTCGTTTGGATGTCGTCCATCAAACCGAGTTGGTGCAACAACAATGCAAGGTCTAGCATGATAAACATATCAAGGAGAGAATTCCATAATGGGGATTGGGCATTATTTTTTGATTCCAGATACAAGGATCACTAGGGAAAACTTAGAATGCATTGGCTCGAACCATATGAAATTTTTGAGGTATTTGCAAATGGTTTGGTTCAGCTGAAATCCATTGATGGTGATACTCGAACTCTCCTAGTTAATGAACACTGATTACATGTCTACCATAAGCTTGTTAATAGAGAGGAATTTACAAAAATGGTAGAAATGTAGGGAGAAATATAGTGCATTAACTCTACTATGGCAGAGTCAATATAGTTTTGCCCATAATAAATGCCAAAAAAAAAAAAGTGTGTGAATTTAATTCATTTTATAATGTTTCTTGCAAATTATTTATCAAGTTCATCATTTGGATTTGGCTAAACTTTGTCCATATTTTGCAGGACTTCATTTCTTTGGTGAACACAAATTCCAGCGCACCCTGTTGTGATGCTCCGGAACTTGTTGGCTTGGTTGTTGCGATGCTCCAAAACTTGTTGTTGCTATGCCCTAGAACTTGTACAACTGACTTATGTTGTTCCTCGTTCTGATCCTGCATTCTGATGCATCACTCAATGATGCTTCAGAAAGTCAAAGGCCAAAATGTCACATTCTTCTTCCTTCTTCTGGCTGCATCTTCTAGTGATGCTCCAAAATTTTGTTGTTACTTCTTTTGGATGCATCTTCCAATGATGCTCCAAAATCGTGTTGTTTCTTCCTTTTGGCGACATCTTTCAGCGATGCTCTGAAACTTGTTTGATTGCTCCTGAACTTGTTCAGATGCTCCAAAAAAAATTGGTTCTTGCTCCAGCTGCATCTTTCGACCATGGTCCAAAATTTTTTGGTTGTTGCTCCGGTTGCATCTTTCGACAATGCTCTAAAATTTTTTGGTCACTACTCTGGCTACATCTTTCAACGATGCTCCTGAATCTTCAATCTTGTTGTTGCATTTCGATGACATCTCTCAACGATGCTCTAGAACTTTTCCTCCTTCCACCCTAGTTGCATTTTTCAGCAATGCCATGGATTTTTGTAAACTCTTTCCTTTTTCAGTATTTTTATTTTTCCTAAGTTCTCCGCATGCCCATCATTTAATTTTCCTACCACCTCAAGATCACTCCCTAATTGTCATTTTTCCATATCATATCAAATATTTTCGTAATAAATGAAATTATTATGACAACCCTTTTGTCATAATAATTTTTGCCATCACTTAAACCATCCCATCCATGTCATAATTATTCGTCACCACCCTCACCAAATCATGTAACTATCTGATTATGTCATCAAAGGTGAGTGATGTTCGATTTAATGACAAGATGTAAGGTGCATACAAATTTCTTTACTTAAAGTTAGTAATTATTTTGAATAGAGATTAATTAATTGGCATGAACCATTCCCTCTCTCAATTTTGAAAATTATGCCATCACACGATTGCTAAAAGTACGGCAATGGTTGCGTAATTTCCCATGAAGAATTGTCATGATTACTCAGTAAGGACTCAAGTAAGGTGATTAATTCCTCTTCCATTAGTTATATCAAAATTGTGTCCCTTTTCATCTGCAATTCAGTTAATTGAAACAAGGTAAACATTGTAGAGTTTCCGCAGAATTTAGTAGAGTGGCAAGGGAAGGTAAAATGGGAGGAGCCAATAAAAAGTTTGAACTAGCCTCAACAGCTCAATTGTTTACATTGAGTAATGTTGCAGGCCTATTTCAAAAAGTTGGGTGGCTGGAATTTATGAAAAAGTTTGAGGGATATACTGAGCAACTGGTAAGAGAATTCGCAGAGAATTTTGCAGACGGACAAATTGTGGTGCGTGACAAGTGTTTTTGGGTAAGTCCAAAAATTATTGCTCGTCTTTTTGGTCTTGAGAATAGAGGCATTGATTTGGATGAAACTACCAATATTACCTATCAAAGAATGGTAGAATTGTTTCATAGGGAGGGGGAGCCTCAACCTATAATCACCATAAGTACTAGGGGACAAAACAAAGGTTTTCATAGAATATCTATCCCAAAACTCTGGAGAACTGTCATAGCCTGGATAATAAAATATTTTTCCTGTGAAGGACAAATAACTATGGTAGTAGGACCCCCTTTTCGTCTACTAATTCATTTGCATCATGGCGTTGAAGACCCTTCTCTTAGGGTTAATTTACCAGTATTTTTGTGTCATTCAATTACCACCATGATGGAAAAATATAAAGTTGGGACAGGGCCCATCAAACACCATGGCCTTATATAGTTGATATGCAAGTACCATTTTCGTAAAAAGCCAAAAAATAAGTGGTAGAAATTTCTACAAAAATTTGAAAAAGTGGAGTCTGAAATACCACTTGAGGAGGGCGAATCCTCTAAAAAAAAGAACAATCTTTAGAAGAACCCTCCTCTGAGGCCTTAAGTGCTCTTGAATCCCAACAGACTTCAACAGCTCCTAGTGGTGATGCACTAGAAACTTTTCTGAATGTGTTAGAAACACTAGGACAGCCAGGGGATGTGGAAATTGTGCATTCTGGAGAAGAAGAAGAGCCTCCTCGCAAGAGGAAGAAGCAGACTAAAGTCACTTTTCGAACAACCCCTCCTCTATAGAGAAGCAAGAGGTTATCTGTGGAGTCTAGTGAAACTGTGCCCTATGACATATGAAGTACCTCTAAAAAGAAAAATCCCAACACTCAAACAAGAGTATTGGAAAATGAAAATCAGCCTGGCAATGAGGAAATAAGTGAAATAGAAAAGTAGGTTGATCAATCCCCCAAGGATGAAGAGAAGAGAATGCCATCTCCAAAGGAGCAGGAAGAGGAAAAAGTACATTCATCACATTCTATGGATATTGAAGATGAACCTATGGGGGGATTCTCCCCTTTTCTTGACAAAGTTGAAAGTATACCTAGTACCGAGGAAAATGTACTTCATGCTAATAGAGAAATTCCCAATCCATCTTTCTTTGTGGGCACAGGGGATGCAGAATCTGGTCAGAAAGATGAGGAATTATAGAAATTGGAGGCAGAAATTACTGAATTAAAATTCCGGTTACAAAGGAATGAAGAATAGATCACCCAACAACAAGAATAAATTGAAGCACATGCTACAATTATAAGTAAAAGGGATCAAGAGATTGCAAAATTGACAATGTATATGGAGCAAAAAGACAGGGTCATTGAGCAGTTGCAGTACCAAATATAACAATGGAATCAACAAAGCAAGCAACATATGGTTGATTTGTTTGAGAAAGATAAGCACATCCAAGGTTTGAAAAATAATTTTATACAAATGTTTAATGCTTTTGAAGAAGAAAGAAATAGGTAGGAAGTTGAAATTAATGCTTTTGTGAGTAGAATTATGGAGTTAGAGCAGGAATTTTAGGAAAGTGACACTAAGCCAATAATGGAATCCAAGGGAACACAGACCAAACCAACTGTTTTAGAATGGTTCTAGGTACGTATCCCTCCATTATTGATGAAATGGATGGAGAGATGCTACTTCTTAAGGGATGTAGAATTTGAAAATAATAGGCTGAAAAAGGAGTTAGCATTGTTAAAAGAATAATTTCACAAAGCATATAGAGCTAAACAGGATGCTTATGAAATCAACGAGTTATTGTTCGCTTGTAGAAGACCATCTAGGTTGTATTCTATGTTCCTCAATGAACAACTCCTAAGATGGAAGTTACTTAGAATTCACAATAACCTGCCACATGACCTTGATGATAAAGAATTTGTTAAGATATTTGTTGAGTCAACTCCTGATCAGCAAGATTTATTATGTGAATTCTTTGTCCATAATTTTATCTTAGAAGAATATAAAAAAAAATTATGTTAATTTCTTTGTGGGAGAAGTTTAGTTGAGATCATTCATGTCCACAATGCATAATCAACTTCACTGGCAGGATCGATCAAGGGAGTATGCACATGCAGAGAAAACTGTTGGATTACAAATGAGATACCCCCATAGGAAGCCTTTCTATTTCAAGGCACAGTTTTTGGGTGTTCAACTTAGAGAGAATGTACAAAGCAAGTATAATAATAACCTTCGATTGTGTAATAATCATTTTCAAGATCAAGGACCAAAGTTGATAGGGAAAGCTTGGCATGCATACGAAGAAAGGTATACCCATCTTTCTATGTATCTCAAGAAAATGGAGGTAATTTCACCTCTTACTATTAGATGGTCCTACAGAAGGGCAGTAGCCTTGACCTATATCCTTGAGAAATTAAAGGTTAACTGGATTTGCATGAGGTATAGACCACCTCTACTTCTTTCACCACGCCCTGCAGCATATATCAAATACAGATCAGAGTAATGACAGTTTTGAAAGATGGGTACAAAGGGTTACTTTTCATCAGGGATTTTTTAAGGAACCAGCGGAATTGGATACAAAGGTAGATGATTTGTATGATCTCAGTGCTAAATGTGAGGATTTGAATAAGAATTGGGGAAATGAAGGGAAGGGGGCATAGCAAAGAGCAGGAGGATTTGCTCAGGCTTAGGAAGCGAAGGAAATGATGAGGTAAAAATAACCTCATCAATATAATGGATTAAATACTTAACCTTACATCTTTTAGCCATCCTTACTATGCCAATTAATTGTCTTTAGAATAATTAATTGATTTCTTTTTGTGAATAGGTGTACAATCTTTATTTCTTGAAATTAGTCAAAAAAAGCTAACCTACGCTGACTTAATGGTTTAGTTTTTTAGCATTGCACAGGTCAACTTCCACAATCGATTATCATGATAGTCAAAGAGGTTTAACACAGACTTCAACACCATTGAAGACAAGCGAATGGGTGTCGAAACTTTAGGAGCATGCATGATGGACCAAATTTTTGTAGTTTTTGTTATTTTCAGTTTTAAAAACCTTATGGCTCATGTTGAGCCTCTTTAATGTTTCATGTCACGGGATTTAAAGTCTGTTAGTTGTTGACAATCAGTTGAAGACTTTACCAACTGAAAAGTGGGATTTTGTTAGTTGCTCTTATATAAATTTGTAACTATTGAAACCAATAATATACATAAGAATATTGTTATGTCGTCACTGTGTTTTCTAAGTTACACTTTTCATATGAATAAAATGAGTTTTGCTCGCCACCTTTGGAGTTACTGAGTAATGTGAATGGAGTTCTTTGAATGAAGTAATTTAGAGTTACCAGTGTATGTGATATGAGCTAGGTGTAGGAGCACCCGAGAGCTGGCCACTCGAGGGGTTGTAGATTAGATAGATAAGTATTTTACTTTTAATTTTGTACTTTCATTTAGTAGATAACAATTTGAATTGAAGTTTATTTTCATGTGTGTGATTTTGTTAAGATTAATCCTACAAGTTGTAGCTGAGTCTATAGTATTTGAGTTTAGTGTCTGAAGTTTTGGAGCACCTTCTTTCAGTTGTTTCAGATTATTAAATCATTTTTTGTTAGTTGTTTAGATTGTTATATTTTGTTAGATCAATGTTTCCTAGTTTCTTTACAAGATTTATGTCTTCAGCAATTTATACATTTCTTAGTTTAATCATTTCCATGCTTTCTAGTTTAGTTGTTATGCTTTTTAGATTTATAGTTTTCTACTTTCTAGTTTAGTTATTTCAATAATTCTAGATAAATGATTTCCTACTTTCTAAGTTTAGTGGCCTCTTAGTTTAGAGTTTTATTTCAGTTGTCTAACATCTAGGAAACCCAAGGGAGATAGTCAAGATGTCTCCTATTGCATATAACCTTCGAACACTACTCGGTCTATATATTAATGTATTTATCAAATTAAGTGTTAGGAACTAACGATAGCCTATTACATGCAATGATACAAATATTCGCGAAATCACTTGTTCACAAGTGAATAATCAAATTGCATGTGATGAATACCTGGAGTGTGATTTGGGTTTGTCATCAGTGGAGCATGTTAATTGTATGGATGATGAGAAACAGTTTGATGGATCTCCAGATTGTGTTGACATTGCAAGGCCTTTTGACCTATGTGTAGAGCATCCAAGTGAAGCGAGTAAAAATGGGGGTGATGTTGGTAAATATGGAATGGTGTTCTTTGTTGATGCTCCTTATCTACACAATATGATTATGGACATGTTTTCCTCCAATGAGGGGAGCATTTATGTGGAAGAGAACAAGGACGTTGATTCAATTGTCAATGACCCAATTCCAGAATATAATGAGTCTTCCACTTCTGGTTTAGTATACTTATCAATTGATTGTGCACATGAAATTACCAATGCAAGCCTATGCCCTTGTGTTGACTCTGATTCTCCTAACTTGTTCGAGCCTAATTTTGAAGCATTCTGCATTGAACTAAATGAGGGTCTAAAAAATGAATCAGAGTATCTTACTCAGCTTGAGATAAGTGCTTTTACTTAGTTCTGGGATGATGATGGTGCACATGATGCCCATCTCTTGGATACTAAGATGTGCTTTGGTGTATCTGAATCAAAGTGCTTATATGTATCCTTATGTCATGATACCCAAGTTAATGAAGCCTTTGGAGATGAAATGTTTCCTTTTGGTACATCTAGGGGTTGTTTGCATGACATACACCAAAGTATTTATGAATTTTTTTAGTTTAATGTGAAAATTGAATATGATATCAAATTTGGTGATGCTAATGATCAAATGGAATATGAGTGTTTCACCTTTCCATTTCAATTAGATAAGCTTGTATTGGAGTAGGCTAATGAACAGGGCAGTCTTGGAAATATGGCATATAGGGTTGATTGTATCAGTTCCAATGGAGCCGATTGTTTGAAAATTCTTGGTAGAAGTGTTGATCCATTACAGACAGTGGAGGATGAAGTGTTTGACAAAGGTAAAAATTAGTTCCAAGCTTTTGGGGGCCTTGGGCCACCAATTTTAAGATTGAAGCTAGTGGAATTGCATGAGGAAGGCACCATGTATAGTCGTGTAAATAATGTATATAGGTTATGTCTGCTTGCCCTGTCCGGGTAGGCTTTTGGGTTTTTTGTGCCTTTTCAAGTTGGTCTACTTCAACCTGAGATCTGAATTCTCACCATACCCACCAAGGGTATGCTTCCTCGAGCATGAGCCACTGGTAGAGCTATTTAATTTTTTTAGATATATCCTTCCTTGTCATGGTTTTGAGCTTCTATGCCCAAGGAAGAGGTCTAGGGTTTTGAGCTATAAGCCCTTGTTTCAAATCTTACAAGTCTTAAACCCTTGGGCGTTCTATTTTTCCATTGTCTTGTCACACCTAGTTCCCGGTCATCCAAGTTGCAACTAGAGCCATTTGAATCATGTTTATATCGACCCCTTGGTCTAGGCTCATCGGTTTCTTTTCTTTGGTCCATCGCTTCAAATTTTCCTATAATCGAGCGAAAAGTATTTCATGATAAAAGACCTAGGTTTTATGTTTTATTCCTAAGGGTTTGAGTCTCATCGACCCTGCATGGCCCCTTTTCAAAACAACTTAATTTCATATGCAAATTTCTGTTCACCTAAGTGGTCATCTATTGCTAAAGTGGTCTTTGTCAGCGGTGACATTATGGCGACAGGTGATGGACCCTAGTTTCCTTTTGCATCGCCCATCACTGAAGCCTTCCAAAACTTTGGTCTCACTTCAGCAACACCTAGTTCCTAGTCATCCAAGTTGCAACTAGAGCCATTTGAATCATGTTTCTATCAGCCCCTTGGTCTAGGCTCATCAGTTTCTTTTCTTCGGTTCATCGCTTCAGATTTTCCTATAATCGGGCTAAAAATATTTCATGATAAGAGACCTAGGTTTTATGTTTTATTTATAAGGGTTTGAGTCTCATCGACCTTGCATCACCCCTTTTTAAAATAACTTAATTACACGTGCAAATTTGTGTTCGCCTAAGTGGTCATTTATCGCTAAAGTGGTCTTTGTCGGCGGTGACATTATGGCGACAAGCAATGGACCCTGGTTTCCTTTTGTATCGCCCATCGCTGAAGTCTTCCAGAACTTCGATCTCACTTCAGTGACAAGCGATGAGTGTTGTGGTGCAGTATCATGTCATCGCCAAAATATTTCGAGATCCTTTCTAAATTCAACGACAAGCAACGAAGGTGAGTGGAGGGAAACGGTATGGTGGCTACATGTCTGAGTTTCCTCCCATCGTCGGTTGTGACACATCCTTGAAGATAACCTCAACCTTAAGCTCATTTTTGTGACACACGATGGATCAAGTTATTTGAGGGCATTGCCAAAATGTTTTCCTCACTGAAATACTTAAGGGAGTTCAACCAATTTTTGCGACCAACGATGAGGTGTATGTCGAGGAATATTCCCTCTGTAGGATGTTATCACCTGTCGCTGAAGTGTGGAGGTTATATAAGGGAATTTATGCGACAACCAGTGAACTACAAATGGTACGGATGGGATATGGACAACTACGTGGCAACTTTTCAAGTCATCATTGTTGTTTCTAAGTATGGATGAAAAGGCAAGTGGCTACACTTAATGAGATTCATTTATTAAGTTTTAAATCCAAAATGATCGACGACAAAGATTAAGCATGGAGCGATTGATTATCTATTCACTCACGTGAGCCAGGATGGTCATTAATTGTGACATGCTCAAATTGCTCTACTTAAGGAGGATTTTCTACAGTCTTTCTCACCATTTGTAGTTATCAAAGATCCAAAACAATTGTTGTAGTACAGGAGGATTAACATGCAGGTGTTGAGCGAGCGGTCACAAAATTAGTAGTGTAATTTCCCTAGGTATGTAAGTGTGCTTTATTCTAAATTATGTGTGGCTTAGCTATCTTGTTTTAACTCCCTAGGGTGGTAGTGGTTTTGTCTCTCGTAGTTGTATTTTGTGTTATTTTGTATTGGGTTGGTTTGAGATTTCTCTCTTACAACAACACTTTGAGAGTGTGGGCTAGTATCTTTTCTGTGAGGTTGTTTGCTAGTCTCTGTCTGGTTTTGTGTGAAATGGGTGAACCAAGTAAATTAGCTACGCCAGTTAGAAGGTCTAGAAGGATTAGAATGCAAGAACCTCTTGGAGTTGTTCCTAAGGTTAAATTAGACATGTTTGGAATTCCTACTCCACCAAAAGGCAAGAGAAGTATCCATGGGAAGAGTAAGAAGGCTATTGTCTAGAGTACCTACAATATGAGGAATATGACCATTTCAGAAGAACTAGTCAAGTTTAAAGGGAAGAAACCAGTTGAGCTTGAGAATAAAATGAAGAGGAAGAGTGATGGTCCTAAGGCTCACCTGGGGAGGCATAATGCTCCTAGTGAAGTTTTTGATAGCTCTTCAAGTGATGGAGGAAAAACTGACTCTAAATATGGTCACTATCTTATTTCCCTGGTACCTTACGATGATTCTGATGAGGAGGAGGTGGTAGCTACCCCAATATCAATAAGGACCCCAAGCAGGAATACTTACTTTGTTGTTGAAAAAGTAGGGTAGTACCTCATTTTCCTTTTGACTTGTTGGTTGGTTTTTTGGTCCTTTGTGCTGACTTGGTTCCTTTTGGTTGGTTTGTTAGTTTATGTCGTTAGTGTTGATGGTTCCTTTTCCAGTTTCGGTATGGATATGCGAGTTTTGATGTTGCAACAACGATGCCTTTTGGAAGGCCTACCAACCTCCTTCAACTGCTTACATGGAGTTTTTTCCTTTTTCTTTCCCTCATTTCACAATGATTAAATGCAACCATTTGAGGAATATCTAAAATGTAGATGAAATTAATTTTGAAATGAAATGTAATTGTAATGAGCCTGATGCTTGTTGCTCCCTTGTTTTATAAAAGGGATTTCAAGGCTCATTACAGAGGATTTGAATTTTGAGTTTCACAATAGTCTAGGTGAGAAGCTTAGCTCAGGAAGAATCATTTTGTAAAAACACTAATGAATAGAATAGTAAACAGTATAGGGTATGGGTCGTATATGTAATGATCTTAAAATGGTTTTATAGAAGTTGTAGATATGAAAGAAAGTCTTAGTTCTAGAACACATACTCTCCTATGTAAGTCTCTTACAAATTATAAATGAAATTATCAATAGTATTTTTGTTTATCTTCAGTTGTTTAATTGAATGTGTGGCTAATTTTTGCTTCAATTCAAAGAGTTGATTAAATGCTTGAAAAATGTCGCAGGTTTGTAAGAAAATGTCTAACGCCTCGCCACGTAATCCTAGAGGAAGTTGCAATTAACTACTCAAACGTACTAATTTTTTTTTGTTTAAGTACAAATAACATGCAAGTTCACTACCCATTGCCAACAACCTCTAAGGTTACGAGACTGAGATTACTTAAAACCCAAATGAGAAACATGAATTGAAACCATAACATTTAATTACTTAATAAATTAAGAACACATACATTCCATACATGATAAATTCAATCAAAGAATAAAGGATACCACATGTTTTCAAATAACATAATTTAACAATAAGATTACAACTCTCATTCCCCGAATGAGGTGAATCCAATAAACATGGTTACATAATACATCTTCCACCTCAATAACAAATGAGGGGTAATTAATTACAAGTTCCAGCTAAAATGAATAAAGCATGAAATGAGACTGGATCCCATGAGCTCTCCAACTAGAAATCTCGTCCACACAAACAAGAAGAAAACCCAACAGAGTAAGGTGCATGTTCCACCCAACCATGTGATACCCGAAGGCTCACCCCCCGTGCTAGGAGATAGTAAGAAGGATTCCTAGACAAGACCATCTACCTCTAGACATAGGCTAATACATAACTGAACTAAATCAAATACAAACACAACATCACTTAACACAATGGTTACAATGCTTCCAGATTAAATAATCAATTGCATAACTGATACAAACATACTGTTGACTTAGGAGAAGTGTCATCACACTGTTGCATGGGATATCCTAGTAAGTCTTCCTAGGTCTCGGCCCCCATCTCGGGATATCCTGGAAACCTCTAACGACTCCCGGCCCCTCATGCAAACCAATGTGGAATCAGTTATCTCTCGTAAGGATGAGATAACGATCTTGCCATTCTAGGCCTTCTCGTCCCATCCCAAGTCTATACAAGCCCTTGCATCCATGAGCGAGGAAAAATTAATCTTATTAAGTGTTTGATACTACCTAACCTCTAATAAGTTTATTTACGTTATCATTGGATTAACTAACTTACAATGAGTTACCCTGACACCACTTTGTGTGTCGGCCCTCATTGCAAGCCACTCCTCTAAGACAATACGTGGAATCACTCCACAACCCAAGAGTACACAAGTGCGACCTAAGGATAATAAATCCCTATCCACGACATAAATTCAACACATTATGTTCATGATAACCAGGTATATCACTCGATCCATTAAGACACACTACCCAAGGCAATTCAAAGGTTGACTAACACATTACGACAACCCATGAAATTAAATAAAAACCTCATCTGGAAGACTTACATAAACAGACAACTCCATTGCCCAACATCAAGAAAGAGAGAGATATCATGACGAAAGGACAATCGACAATTCAATAACCTACTTTAGGATTTCCTAAATCCAATTAACTCAATTAACATTACTTGCAAATACTCAATAGCAAATAAAATTACATTTGCAACATTGAGGAATTTAAAACTAATAATTTAATTCCATTTTTCTCAATTATACATAATAATCAAAATAAATTTTTAAATAAAATCATTTAATTATAAAATCAACTTTTTTGCATCTATTATAATAAAATAACCATCTTAGGATCAATATATTTAAATATGAATATATGTTAAACATACATATATATAATTGTATAATCAATGTATATACAATTATATATATATATATATTTAAATTTATAAATATTATTTAAATATATATTTCTAAAATCAATTTAAATTCACAATCATTTAAATCAAATCCCATTTTTGCTAATTAAAAACACCAAGAAAATATACACATATATATATATTAAAATAATATATAAAATATATATATACATATATTTTTAAATTTATAAAACATATATATATATATATAATATTATATATTATACAAAATATATATAATATTTATATTATATATTTATTTATTATTTATTTATTATTATTTTTAAATAACACTATTTAAATATAAATATATATAATATTTATAAATATATATATATTTTTTATTAAAACAAAGTCCGTGGGAAAGAGGGGTTGCCTGCCTCCACAACACCTCCCATGGGGGGCGGCTGTGGGGCCAGGGCCCCCAGCCTTCCCCTCTTATTTTATATATATATATATATTTTTTTTTTTAAAATTAACAAAAAAAACACAAAACTCTATTTTCTGGTAAATGTGAGAACATAGTTTTTTTTTTGATAGAAAAATTCTCAGCATAACTTCATATACATATATATATGCATATATATAACATAATATATATATATATATATTCCATTGATTTATAGCTAAATTGGGCAAATTTTCTACAGGAAACTACAATAGAAGAAATTCTTTTAAACACAATTTCATGATTCCAATTTTGGATATTTTCAAATCCAAACAAAGAGGTTTCTAATTTCTTTTTGTTTTCTTTCCATTTTTCTATTGTTAAAATTGAAAAATTTTGTTGCAAGTTTTTGTTTTTCTACAAAAATCTAAATTCTTTCAAGATTTCAACAGGGTTTTCAAATTTGTTTCCAAGCAAGTTTTCAAAATTGAAAATGCAAATTTTCAAAACAATAAACAAGAAAGAACCTATGAACTGAAGCTTGAAGAAGAAAAGTTGAGCTTCCCTGCAAGATAATTTTTCCAAAGCTCTTCCAAAGTCTTCACCCAAATCCAATAATGCATCCCCAAAACAAGAAAAACTTCCATTCCTTTTAACAACAATCCTTTTTTTTAAATGAAATATCTTCCCCAAATTTAGTCAACTCCCCTAAAATATCCCACAACCACCATAGTTATTTCCCCTCTATCCATTTTGAGGATATTTTGTTTTTTTTTTAAATTTAAAACCAAATTTATTTTCAACATGACTTTATTACTTTGTTTTTAAAAAAAATCTATTTCAAAAAGCATATGAAACTTTTAAAATTTTATTTTCAAAAATCATTTAACACTTTTAAATTCCAAAATGAATAACTTAATTCAATTCCACACAATTAATTTAATTAATTAATAAAATAGATCTAATCCAAGATTAGATTATGTTATTAATTAAATTAAATTAATTAATAAATTAAATAACATTTCTAACATTTTAACCAGATAAATTTAATAAACAACTTAAATACATAGAGCCATTTATTTACCTTTTCCAACTTGCAATTAAATAAAATCAAGGAGAGATGAACAATCATAGAAGCAACTTAACCCGACTAAAACCTGACGACACACTATGACTAGGGTGATGACTTGGCATGGAAAACCTAGCTACTATCTCCCAATCAAATACTGTTGGCCAATGGACACACTCAAACCTGTGAAACCAGGTGGAGTCGATGTCCTGTACCTGTCAACCTGCGAATAAAGAGTATATCGAACATGCATATATATAACATAATAAAACACACCGTGAAGAGGAAATCTCATAATTGTAGAGCTCTCGCAAGCGAGCGGTACAATCCCATCCCCTTCACCAATACAGTATTACTAACTGACGAATCTAACATCAATAATATACTCAAAAGCATAAAGCATCATTAGTTCGAACATCTGCTAAGCTAATCCAAAGCATGCCATAATGATAACATCATAGTAAAATACCATCACATCAAAATATAACATTCGCATCGCTTTACAATTAGCAATCAAATAGTAACCAAGTACCATAGACAAAGTATTAACAAAACAAAGCATAACAAAGACAAAACACTGTCCGATCCAAAGAGCCAAAATGGAGGGGTGCTACATCCTCCCCCCTAGGGTCAGGCTTACTCCTGGAAGCCTGCGAACAAATAGGGATAGAGCTCCCTCATTCTAGCTGCATCTTCCCAAGTGGATGGCGTGTCATCCCTAGGATCCCATTAGACCCTAACCTGATCAATATCTCGCCCTCGAAGAGCGAGTGTTCTGTGCTCCATTATGGCCATAGGCTCCAAAGCCAGCTGCCCGTCCTCTACCTATAATGCATTCCAATCAAGTACATGAGAAATGTCTGGATGGTATGGCCGAAGAACTAAAACATGAAAAACATCGTGAATACGTGAGAGATTGGGCGGTAAAGCAAGATGATAAGCAACTGGACCAATCTTCTCGAGTATCTCAAAGGGTCCGACAAAGCGAGGCACCAACTTAGAGCCCTTCCCATAACGAATTGGACTCTTTCTTGGACGCACCCGCAAGAAAACTCTATTGCCTACAAAAAACTGACAATCCACTCTATGCACATCTACATACTTCTTCTGCCTATCCTACGTTGCCACCAAGTGCTCTCTAATCCTATCCACCTGTTGCTCCATATCCTGGAACATCTCAAGACCCAAAGTTACTCTGTCCTCCATTCGATCCCAAATCAAGGGAGTGTGACATGGTCGCCCATACAATGCGTAGAATGGAGGCATGCCGATAGAACTCTAAAAACCATTATTATATGCGAACTCTACCAAATAGAGATAATCTTCCCATCGCATCTGCTGGTCCATCACATACATATGTAACATGTCCTCGAGGATCTGATTAACCCTCTCGGTCTGTCCATCTGTCTCTGGGTGGTAAGCTAAATTGAAGTTCAATTGTGTCCCCATCGCACGCTGTAATGAAGTCCAAAGAGCTGAGGTGAACACTGGATCCCTGTTAGAAATAATCTGACGTGGAATACCATGTAACCTCATTATGTCCTTCATGAACACTCTGGCTATAGATGATGCAGTATAAGAAGAGCGAATAGGTGAGAAGTGTGCCACCTTCGTCAACCTATCAACTGTCACCATAATCACATCATGTCGTCTCGAAGAGTTGGGTATACCAACAATGAAATCCAATGAGATTATATCCCATTTCCACTCTGGTACTAAATGCGGTTGCAAAATCCCTGTTAGATGTTGGTGTTCAGCCTTCACCCGCTGACACTCAAGACATCGCGACACATAATCCGCAATATCGTGCTTCATCCTTGGCCAGAAATACAACGGACGCAGATCTGCATACATCTTTTTCACCCCTAGATGGGCTGAATAAGGTGCACGATGTGCTTCAGTCATGACCAAGGTGCGAAGATCACCTGATGAAGGAATGTATATGCGTCTCATGTGCCTCAATATCTCATCTGAATCTAGAGAATATCCTGAATACCTGCCTTCAAGGGGTCTGCTTGCCTCAATCTTTGTCCTAACCTCCTGATACCAACTATCTGCTGGAAGGGCAAAAAGAATCTGACTCTGCAAACCTACAACAAGAGTCAACTTAGATATCTCATGTCTCTGCCTACTGAGTGCATTCGCTATGACATTCTCCTTTCCCTGGATATACTTAACTTTGAAGTCATATTTGCAGAGAAACTCCATCCAACGCCTCTGCCTAACATTAAGGTTGGGTTGCGTGAAAATATACTGAAGGCTTTTGTGATCACTGTGCAACTCAAACCTATGGCCAAGAAGGAAATGCCTCCATCTCGTTAATGCATGAACAACTGCCGCTAACTCAAGATCATGTGTGGGGTAGTTTAGCTCATGATCCTTGAGCTTCTGTGACTCATATGCAATGACATGACCCTCCTGCATCAACACTGCACCTAATCCCTCCAAGGACGCATCTGTACAAACTACAAAGTCCCCAGTTGGATCCGGTATCACAATTATTGGTGCACTGGTCAACTTCCCCTTAAGATCCTGAAACGCTGCCTCACACTTCTCTGACCACTCAAACCTCTTCCATTTCTGCTGAAGGGAGGTGATAGGATAGCCTATCCTCAAAAATCCCTGCACAAAACGCCTATAATAACCTACTAGCCCCATAAAGCTACGTATCTCTGCCACATTCGTGGGCACATGCCAATTTGAGATCGCTTGGATCTTTGTAGGATCCACTAAAATACCTTCCCCTGAGATCACATGACCAAGGCACTGGACCTCAGTCTTGAAGAATTCACACTTTGACAGGTTAGCATAAAGTTGATTATCCCGTAAGCACTGTAATACCTGCCGCAAATGTTCCTCATGCTCTTCCACTGTCCTAGAGTATATCAAAATGTCATCAAGGAACACAAGGACAAATCTGTCTAGGTACGTATGAAATACCCCGTTCATCAGACTCATGAACAAGAAGGGTGCATTCGTCAACCCAAATGGTACTACTGTGAACTCATAGTGACCATACCATGTTTGAAACACTGTCTTATGGATGTCCGATTTGAAGATACGAAGTTGATGGTACCTCGACTTAAGATCTATCTTTGAAAAGATTGTGGCACCCTTGATCTGATCGAATAGATCATCAATCCTAGGAAGTGGATATCAATTCATGATGGTCACTTTGTTCAACTTTCGGTAATCAATACATAACCGAAGTGAACCATCCTTCTTCTTCATGAAGATAACTGGTGCTCCCCATGGAGAAACACTAGGGCAAATGAAACCCTTATCTAACAACTCCTCAAGCTGCAAGCGAAGCTCTTTTAGCTCCTAGGTGGTCATACGATAAGGAGCTCATGAAATGGGTTCTGATCTAGGTACAAGGTCTATTTTGAAGTCTATATCCCTCTGAGGTGGCATCCCTAGAATCTCATCTGGAAAGACATCAGAATACTCCTGAAGAATGGGGTGAATATCGAGAGAGACTTTCTCTTCTCCACCTCCTAAATCCACATCATCCACTGTAACAGTGAATAACTAGCAACCCTGACACACACACCTTCTCAACTGCATAGTTGAGATGACCCTCAAGGAAATCGGCCTATGAACTCTCACTATCTCTACTTCTCTTCCAGATGCCTCAATGCATTGAATCGACTTACGTCAAAAATCTATGATCGCACTATGCGCCTCTAACCAATCCATCCCTATGACAACGTCATAAGAACCCAATGGAATAACTCAGAAGTCCAATGTAGTATGAAGAGGTCCAACCTCCAATCTACACTCTGGTACAATGGAATGGGATGCAACTCTCGTACCTGAGGCTAACTCAACTTGCCACCTATCGACTTGCCTTACTGCACCTAGTCTACATCATGTCACGACGGAAGAAGAAATGAAGGAGTCTGATGCTCCAGAATCAAACAAAATGGTAACCGGGTTACCCAACAACATACCATATGTCTCAATGATAGTACTCTAATGCTCTGCCTGGTGGTTATCAACCGCTGCAAAAACATGATGCCCTTGGCCAACATCTCCAACTGTCGGCTCAGATGCCACTAGTCCCTGAGAAAACCCAGATGTGCCCCTGTTGGGACACACTCTAGCTATATGACCATGCTGGCCACATGCGAAGCACTCAGTACCTTTTCCATAGCCCCTTCCTCCAAGTGGTGTGCTAGACTGCTGCGCACTACCCCTGAAAGTGGACTGAGAACTCTGCGCTAGCTGATCAAAGCTGAAGCGTTTCATACGCCTCTAGTTCCTGTCCCCCTGCCTCTGCTAGAAACCTTTACGTTTCCCTTGAGAAACCTGTTGCTACTGCTGACCACTCTACGATGGTCCCTGTTGAGCCCCGGAAGGTGCACCTCCCTGAGGCTAACCTCCCCTAGCGCTAGACCCTACTGTCGAACTGCTGCCTATCTGAACACCCATGTGGCCTCCCAGTGCCATGGCCAGATTCTCCTCTACCATATGTGTTTTTTCCACCGCTGCCTCCATGGTCTTGGGTTTGAAAACCCTCACACCTCCACTAAGACGGGTGTTTAAGCCCCTGACAAAATGGTGAACCAACATCCCCTCATTGTCTCCTCTCCATGCATATTATTTGAGCTCGTAGAAGCGTCGCTCATACTGCTCAACTGATAAGGCCAACTGACGCAAAGCATGAAATTCATCACCTCGACGCTGACGCCAGTGCTCAGATAGGAAATGAGCTCTGAACCACTCTAGAAAATCTCCCAAGATACAGAGTTAATGTCAATGTGGAGCTTTTGCTCCTCCAACCTCCACCATGTGGATGCGAACCCCCACAGATGCATGATAGCGCACCGCGCTTTGGTATTGTTGTTGTAAGGATGCATCGCAAAGCACCTATCCAGGTCTATGAGCCATGTCTCAACCTCTAACCCAGTGCCCACTCCATCATACAGTGGTGGATGTGCCTTGAGTAGATCCCTCATATGGGTCTCTAGCTGAGGTGGAACTTCCCTCTGAGTAAGATTACCCTGAACCACAGCCTGCCTCTAACCACGGAGCGCTAATGCCTCCTCAAGTGCTCTATGTGCAGCCTCAATCCCTGGAAGATTCTACTGTTGATCTATACCCTCTGGAACATTCTATGATACCTGATGTTCTTCCTAATCTGGAATAAGTGGAACATGAGGAGGAGAGTCATGCTAACTCCCATCGCGACCGCCTACACGACCACGTGCATGCCCTCTACCTCTTACGCGTCTGGGAGGCATAATCCTGCACAGAAACATCAAGGTATTAGGAAAGGTACACAACTTAAAACCTACACAACTAAAAGCTTAATGGGTTCATCATAATCCCAGAGTACCCAGTGTTTAAACCCGAGCTCTGATACCATGTGTAAGAAGTTATGTTTTAGACATTGTGAGTTATCATACTGCAAAGCATTATGATAATAGTCCACCAATTTATTTGTTAAATGGTTGATATGTTACCAGTTGTTGCATAGGTTTTGGTAAGAAGTTATGTTTTAGACATTGTGAGTTATCATACTGCAAAGCATTATGATAATATTCCACCAATTTCTTTGTTAAATGGCTGATATGTTACTGGTTGTTGCAAATTTGACTCCATTTTCCCAATAGACGAAGCACTGGTCAATTCATTAGATTATCTTAAACATAAGTGAGCTAGTAATGCACCCGGCTAGGGATTCAAAGTAAGAATAAAAATCATTAAAAATCTTTCAATTATGTAGTATGTGTTTAAAGTATCACCTAATTCTTAGTAGATAGATGATAATTTACTCAAAGGTTTTCCAAATCTTTAGCGAATTACGTTTATTTGCAATTAATAGGAATTGATCTGTGCATAGAAGTGTTCTCAAATGATTAGATATCACATGAACACAATAAGGAACACCCTCCTAGGTCTCACAGAGCCTAAAGAGTAGGAGTAAGGGACTTAAAATCCTTATTCATTTGTTGGCCACTAACTTTGAATGTTCTTGAGTATAAGGGTTGGCTGCCCTTTAGAGGAATTCAAGGTTCTATTGGAAAAAAACACCAACACAACAATATCTAAATTGCTTTTCCAAACCTTATTTAAGTAATCACTGAGGGTGATAGAATTATTTATTTCTTTATAAATGATCTTTGGTTTCACCTCTTTGAGGGGGAGAGCATCCTTCCAAAGGATTTCAATAGGTTTATCAGCCCAATTTCCCATATTAAGCTTAAGAATCCAATCTTTACAGGCTTCATTAATGACATATTAAGTTCTATAATTGGATTGGGGTAACCCAAAGTCCTCTTTTAATTGGTTCCAACCAATTAGGTTTCCATCCTTGATGATGTTGCTAAATGTTTTAATACCAGCCTCATTCCATTTTTTGAAGAATAGTCTTGCAACAGTGCAAGAGGTTTTCCATTATGTTCAAGGATCCATCATATGGACCTATTAGGATGGATCATATTGTTGTTGGAACCAATTACCAGAGGGCATTAGTAGTTATCCCTAATTGATTCCCAGGCCCTCTAGATGCTCTTAAACACCATTGAACTCGCAGACACTATTAGGTGCTTGGTGATGAGAAAATCACTGAAAGGAAGTGATTTCCATGATTTAGCCAACTTTTGAATTTCTTAAGAAATGTTATTTCTGACTAAAAATTTCTAGGGTTCATCCCATTTCAAGAGCTTTGATGAACCACTTGGTAGCAAGAGATTCCCCATGCCTTTTAAGGTCTTTGAGGCCAAGGCCCCCATTAGCCTTCTCCAAGCAACACTATTCCCATCTGATCAAATGCATCTTCCTTCTTCCTTTCCCATCTGACCAAAGAAATCCCCTAATCCTCTTTTTAACTTCATTGACCTGATAGCTGCTAAAGAACTAAATTGATGCAAAATACAAAGTATGTGAGGACAAGATCTTTTGGCACACTTGAATCCTTCCTGCTAAGGACAAGTAATGCCTATTCCACCCATCCAAATTCCTCTCTATTTTACTTTTTAACCAAAGCCACATATCCTTTAGATTTGGAGAGACAAAGCAGTGGATCCCCAAGTACCTTACTTATTTATGGGGACCACCCCATTGAAGGTAAAAGTTGTGCAACCAATTAGGGGGTGTTTCTAACCACCCCAATAGGATAGAATTAAGTTTAGAGACTCTACATCTAGAGGCCAAATAAAAAAAATAGTTTCTCCATCAAGTTTTTCATATTTTCTTCTTACATTTCTACAAAAATGGCAGTGTCATCAACAAATTGTATATTTAAGAGCTCATTGTGATTAGGAAGTATTAGGTCCTTCACCCTGGGAAAACTAAGGCTATCTCTTAGCAGATAATGAAGGGCATCAAAAGCAATTACAAACAAGGCAAGAGCAATGGGACAACCTTTCTTGGTGGACCTCTCAAGCTAGAAGACTTTAGATCTAGAACCATTCACCTCGACCTGTGCAGAGACATCCTTAAGAAGAGTATCAATCATGTTGGAGAAAGCCTATGGAAAACCAAATGCCTCAAGAGTCATTTTGAGAAAAGGCCATTCCACCCTATCATAGGCCTTTTCAAAATACAACAGTGCAACATTCTAATTTGATCGTTTGGCCCAATCCAACGCCTCCCAACTTGTAATCAAATTCTCAAGTATGTATCTACCTTTGATAAACCCAATTCGGGTAGAGTTTATAAAATTAGGGAGGACGTAAGACAACCTCAAGGCAAGGGCTTTAGCAGGCACCTTGTATGAGACATTCAACAAGGTGATAGGCCTCCAAATTTTTATTAGCATCTTATCCCCATCTTATAGTAGGAGCTTGATGAGACCTTGGTTGATACTAGCTCCTAAGGAGCCCTTTGAAAGGGCCTCTATGTACACTTGGTCTAAATCCTCACATACCCAATCACTGTAGACCTTATAGAACTCCACAGGGAGCCCATCCACTCCTAGAGACTTATCATTACTCATAGAGGAAAGTGCCTTTTTGATTTCATCTTTATTTAAGGGGGCAACCAACATGTTGGAGTCTTCCTGGGAGATTTTAGGAGGAATGAGAACTTTGATCCTACTTCTATCCTCACTTCCACCCCCCCCCCCACATCTTCAGACTTGAACAAATCCTTATAGAAATGATAAAATTGTCTCAAGATCTCTTCTTGATTTGCTACAATAACACCATTGTGACAAATCTGATCTATTTGTTCCCTCATACCTTTGTCCTTTAAATAATTGAAGAAAAACTCAAAACCTTTATCACCATTATCTATCCAATTGAGCTTGGATCTTATCTTTACTCCACTAATTTTCCTTGCTTGGAGTTTCCTCAGTGAGTTTTTAGCTTTACTTAGTTTTTATACAACACATCACTATTTGGTTCCTCTTGAATCCTAGTTTCAGCTTCTAGCAGTTCATTCTGGAGACAATTCTCCTCCCACCTTTGGTCCATTACCTTCTTTTTACCAATAGTCTAAAATATTATTCTCCAACCAACCACATTCTTATTCAATCTCTCAATTAGGTTGTCACCACTTAGTAACCACTTATTGATTCCCCTTAATGTGCTTAGAACCTCAATGAAGTCCTTATCTCTCAACAAGCTAGCATTAAAAATGAAGTTGTCCTTGGATTTGGGGCATATCTTCACCCCATTATTGAAGGTTATTTTAGCCTTGACCAAATGATGGTTAGATAGAGTATAGGGGTAGACCAACACCTTGTAGAAATCATTAATGAGCTCACAATTGAAGTAGTCTCTATTGGCATAGAATCTATCTAGTTGACAATAAATCATTTCCCCCCCCCTTCTGGGCATTGCACCAAGTGTACCACACACTGTTGCATTCATTCTTCTTGTCCTCCAAAGGGTCAATAATATTAATCTTGTTTTTTAATCTACACCACTAGTGCTTTTCATTCCCCTTCCAGTCCATGTTGATGCCACCTTTTTTGTCTTCTTTACTCTCAATCATATTAAAATAACCCCTAGGATCCAGGGCACATTCGAGAGAGAGGAGAGCTGAGATCCATTTCCAAAGCTCTATTCTCCCTAAGTACTCATTAGGAGCATAAATTGAACAAATTCCAAATGAACTACCTCCTCTCTCAAAGGTAGCCCACACTACCCTATTGCAGGGGGATACCCTTGTATTCATTAATTAAGGCTTCCATTTATTGGTCATCATAATAGCCACACCTCCCTTGCGTTTCCCATGTTTAGAAACAAAATGACCAGAGTCACTCCACACAAACCTCATATTAGTTTCTAGAGTGAAACCAACTGCCTTGAATTCTTGTAGAAGGACAAAGTCCTTATTTTTTACCAAATTAAGGAATCTCCTAACCACATATTCCTATCCAGGGATTCCAACCCCCTAACATTCCAAGAGGTATAGTTAATCTTCATTGATAACACTATTTGTGTTGGTCTCTTTGCTATTCCTAAATAACTCAAAGTATTTAGGTGCCTTTTCTTTAGTTTCAACTCTCTTAGAGGAAGGTATAGACACCACTATACTTGTCTTCTTCCTCTTTCCCTTGATTATTCCCAAACTATTTTTGTTGATGGTTATAAAACTTTATTTTTTGCACCCTCTTTTCTTTGGTTTTTTATGAAGGGTAAGGATATCATCCTTTCTTGGCTCTTTTTCACCCTCCAACTTGGAGTTCTCCACCACCAAGGAGTTTTTTGGTTTATTAACATTAGTTTCTTGAGGCCTCCACTCACCCTCTAGGGGTTTGCTCATCATCACCACACCCACTAGGGACTGTAAGTTCAATGGTGAGGCTTGGGTTATCTATTATCTTATCAGAGGAGCCATTCTTATCCACCGACCATCTTCTAACCAATTCAGTTAGAGAGTCAAGGGATTCATCCAAGTGTGAGGTGGGAGAAACACCACAACCCACCGAATCATGAATATTTGATTCCCCACTTTTCTTATGGATAACATTGTTTTGAATAGCAATATTTGGAGGGTTGTTATTGGTGCCATCTTTATTTATGCTAAAATGGTTATATTTTTTGCTCTTTTCTTTAGGAAGGGGCACATTTTAACAATTGTAACCCTCTCACTGGTTAAGAGACTATCTCCACCCTCAACACCAAGGCTATCTTGAGAGGGCAGGATTGAAACCTCCACTCCACCCAGCTCTCTAGCTTCAAAAGTGGAGACCATTTGTTGAACTAGGGAAGGGCTTTTGCCAATATTAGCATCACTTTGGGGGTTACTAATGATGGTATCTTCATCGACTTGGACCCCATTTACATAGGTTTTAATGATTTCATTTTATCTATTAGATTTATTGCCATTACCTTTACTTTTAATTTTTTCCAGAGCCAATTGTTGACAGTTCTTTTTGGTGGGGGCAGAGCCCTCTCTCACTTTAGTGGAAACTGATATCAAAGCATAGTGGGGAGGATTGGGGGTAGAGTTGGGTGGAGGGAAAGAGAACTGTTGGGAAGAAAGGGGGGTGGCCGAAAGCAATGGTTCAAAGCAATTGCTAGTTGAGACACTCAACTGGGTCACAAGGGAGCCAGGGACACTATCAGTAGGGCCAAGGGCAAGGGACAAAGAGTAGGCCATAACTTGAGGCTCGGTGGCCAAAGACAAAGGAGTGGACTATAAGGAAACTTGCAGCCATCTAATGATAATTTCCACATAACCCAAAAGAGATATTCGTGCAAATAAGTACTCAAAATCCAAATGCAAGAGAATATACAATATACCCATCAAATATGACACAAGATATACCTTGGGAAAAACCCAACCTCCAAAAGCATCCATACTCCATCATATTATTTAGCCATGAAGTAAATACAAGAGTTATAATGAACACTTCTAAAGCATCAAGCCCTTCAATGCATTCCCATGTGTCCAAGCATGAATCCACACATCCCATGCTATGCTTCACAAATGCACTCCTCAAGAAGACTCAATAATGAAAGCCAAACCACTCAGCCCAACCTAAACCACTACACATGTGTTTGCTTTTATAGACACAAGCTCACAAAAAATACAACTAGTGGTAAGGTGAAACCACATACTGCAAAACCATGTGAATACAAAACCACTAACCCCTTATTTAATATTTTCCCAATATTAAATTATTATCACATGTTTCCCACACATTAAATAATAATACAATGTTACAATACAACATCAAGTGGTCCCCAAATAATTACCTAGTGTGATTAACCACACCACCAAGGTGTATCACAACTAAATAATTATTTAATTATAACATTATAATAAATAAATTTATGCAATGGTGTACAAAACCATATCCCAAAATTCTCCCACTTGTATACATTACATAAGGGATCAATACATGAAATACATCATCATAGCCATACATGAAACCATATGAATCTCTAGCATGCTCTCATGCTCCTTCAAGATACCTACAAAAAGAACAAAGTGACCACCATCTCAAGAAAGGACTCCTCTCATCCTCCAACGTGCCAACTATGGAAGAAAAGGAACATGCCAAGGTGAAGATGCACCAATCCATGAGCATAAGCATCAAATCCAAGTGATACCAAAGGCTCCAACCAAGTTGTTGTCAGCTGAAAAACCCACATGATCAAAAATAACATCCACAACACATGCTAATACATCCAACCATCCATACCTTCAAGGTATCAATACATCAGCAAACTCGTGCCAAGAACATATGCAACTTGTAAATTGCAACGACAAGCTCCCTGTATAAAACCTATCAATGAAGAGCATGCATATCTAGGAACTCCCATTGCATAGGTAATGTCAAAGCATATCAATTCTACCAATCGACACTATACATCAAGGTGTGATAAGTAAATCAAAGCATGAAGTGCCAAGACACAATAACAATGATCCACACATACAACCCAAAGAGCTGCATAATCTCTCACAACATGTTGCCACCATCCTCCCCCAATCACATGAACATGAACATCTAGGAAGGAACCATGAAGAGAGAAACCTATAAACCATAATGTCCTTCTACCAACACCTCAAAAGTGTATTGTTGTGTCAAGTATGATCTCCTAACAACCCCAAATGAAAAGCCTCAACAACATCCATAACACTCAATCTCATAGATCAAGTATGACATATGAATCAATATAATAATGCCAACATGGATGTAAGCCTCTCTAATCAAGAATATCAAACTCAAAGTAATCATCCCCAATACTAGAAATCAGCCCATAAAACCATCTCCTAACAATCCTCATCAAAGAATGATATCATGAACTCAAATGCACAAGGAGATAACCATGCCATAACATCCCTTAAAATGAATCTTCTAGAACTAACTATCCAGAGCTCAAGATCCATATCTATAAAAGATAAAAACATATAAACTCATTATAAACCAATCCTCAAATGAGTTTCCATAATCAATCACCATGAATCAACTCGGTACCATGAGAAATCAAAGCATGAAACATAACACATTTGAAATATATAATGGGAAAATACCTCTCAAATAATAAAATGTCAAGTAGACCAAGAGTGGGCAATGATAATTCTCCTCCAAGATAACCAAGTCATCATGACACACTCCAAGAACAATCTTCTCTATTGTTCCAACATGAACTCACATCCATATCCAGGTGAAAGTACCTTAGTCTTCCTATTGAATCCTCTAAAGAGTAATTGTCTCAAGCAAGTGTCTCTAATCACAAGAGAGCTCCAACCATCACATAAGTCTCCAAGTATCCATGAGTACCTCTGAACAAATCAATCCATGCCAAAATTCAAATGCAACATAGCACAGTCATGAAGTAATCAAACAAATGATCAATGTACTCAATACAAAGAGAACTACACATGATCAATGTCAAAGCTCCAATCATGAATCAGGAACATAAACATGACAACATGATCTAACAATCTCCTCCTAGGAGATCACATGCATCAAAACATATATACATCTTGGTCTCAGGAGAACAAGTATCATCCCAAACTCTAAGTGCACATTAAGAGTAAACCATGACATAATAGCAAACACTCTAAACCAAGAAAACAAATCCTCAATCACATGAAGATAATCATACCAATGATGCATCCACATCACTGCCAACAACTCCCATTGAACTGTGATACAAGGTACACATGGCATCATGACAACCATCCTCTCCACAACGATCATCCAAGTTTGCACACACTCAACTGCAATATCAGTAACATACAAGTGAAACTAAGATCTCTAAGAAAAAAAGAAACACACAACCACTTGTTTCCCTCCTATAATGATCTTAATAAGCTGTAGACATGTTAAATTTACATCATGCATAATCATATTCCATTCATCCAATAAATCAGGACTTTATTTAAATCAAATCCAAATCATACATTTTCCATCATTTTCTGATTTAAATAAATCAATTATCAAAGTCCAAAAAGTCAAAATAATCTAATCAGCATTAATTAGCATGATCATCATCTAATCCTAATCCAATACTAATCACATCCCACTTGCATTATCTAGACCTAGCCACTTGCACAATAAATCAATTTTATTGATTTATTAAAATCTCATTTTTCTTTCAACATGACAAGTCAAACAGGGCATTTATTGCTCTCCTTTCTTGTCCCCCTCTCAAAATTTATTGCAAATTTGAATTCAAAATTCCCCCTCTTGGGCACTCTTCCCAAATCTTGCATATACATCAACTAATCACATGATGACAAGTGTCCTCAACTCATTGGCTTGTCTTTGATCCCACATTGGTCCCTCTTCAACACTTGGCATTTTGAAAATCTTTAAATAGGTGCATCATCCTCAAGCAAATCCTTCACAATCTATTGCAAGGTTACTCTCTTCATTTGAGATTTGATCTTGTTCATCATCACTCCACCATCTCCATTTGCATTTACACAATTTGAGCTTTGATCAAGGATTGGGAAAGGGTCACTAGCACATGTGACACCAATCCAACTATGGAATAGGTAATTTGTTGAATGTTTTCATTATGCATTTGGCTTCTCTTTATCATTTGTGGCATTTTGGAACATTTGCAATGTATTTCATAGGAGGTTTTGAAGGAGTTTGCATAATACTAACCCATGTTTGAAGTTAGTTGTTTGCAGATTTTAAAAGGATGCCTACATTTGGCGCTAGAAGGAGGGCTTTCTGTTATAATCTGATTTAAGGGAGGCTGTGGAGGGATCATTAGGCTCCTTGCTTTGTTTTCCTTTGCCTTTCAACATTTAAATCTATTCGGTGCATATCATAAAAATAGGACAGACCATGAAAGCTTCTAAAGTCTTTTCAATATTTTTAATGTTAAGCGAGCATAGGCTCCTTCATTTATGGTTTTCCCTTTGCTCTGCATGGTCTTTATGCAATATCACATACGATGCAATGAGTTTCTGAATGTGTGTTACATTTGATTTGAAATTTCTGCACACCCTTCAATGAGACTGCTCTATACGCTAACCTTCTCTAAGTTGGATCTGTTTAATAGTTTCTGAGACATTTTTTTATGGTAAATCTGAGTGATTGTTACGCCATCTGCAACACTAGTCAAGAGGCATTTACCTTTATGATAATGTACCATGGGTTCTTTGTTTCAGCTGTTCTTTTGTTTAAAACCTTTCCTGGTATAATGGCGTACAAAGTCTAACAATTATGATACATAGATCACTTAATATATTGAGTCATTTTGCAGGTTCAGAGACGTCTACCAGATGAGTGAACAATGCGCACAATTTAAGGCACATAAATAAAGCATCATGTGTCATTGAAATTATCATTTGCAGATTGCAAATACTGTGATTTGATGTTTTTTTTGTAATGCTTAAATAAAGAAATGCTTTTGAATATCTAGATAGCACAATCTTCTGCAGGGAGGCGCCCATCTGACAGTTTTTTTTGTTCCAACATTAATAATGTTGTCTCCAGTCATTAATGAAGTCAGGGAGACGTGAGAAAAGGATGGTCTTACACATTAGTAATGACTTAACATATAATCTTCAGTGGCTGCAATTGCTGGTATAGCATATGCGTGGACATATCCTCCTGGGCGAGTGTGTGATCTCCAATTTTATGCTAGTCTTAAATAGTGGACACCAACTATTTAGCGTTTTCCTTAAAGTCTTACTATCCCTTGCTTCTTCTGCGCAGATCCTCTGACCTTACTGATTGCAGTAGCAAGGATGTTATAGAATGGTTTATCTAAAACCTGCAAAGAGCAATAAATGAGCAGAAAATAAATAAAAAATGATTGCAAATCCTGTTAGCTAAAAGCTCAATGATAAATATGGTCAAAACAGTGAGTCAATATTCTATCAATGGTAGAAAAGAGTGGAGTTAAGTTTGGTTTCATCCAATGCCATAGAAATTTTAATAAATTTTTAGCACTGTTTTCATTCGCTGCTTCCTTTATTACGCACCAACTCACTGAATAATACGTTTGGTTGAGGTCTCATTCCTCCCTAATTCAAATGTCTTTATTGCTATATGTCAAATCACCAAAAATCTTGAGGTAGTGGTCAAACTAGCTGGTACGTTGGTTTGTTTGGTCTGTGATAGGAGGGGTCTTTGAATTGACAGTCATTGATGTGCTTATTTCTGTTGTATCTTCCCAACAAGATATTTGTTAAGTATGACAAACAACGGTAATGAAGTGAGTTTTGAAAAAGAAAAAAAAATTCGGGATTCACATTTAAATTGTTAAAAAGGGAGAATTATTCTTTGAAATCTTTTGGAAAAGAGGTGTCCATTTGAAATCATTCTTTCCTTTTAACTTTTAAAAACAATCCTTTAGTTGTAGGTGTGATTACTTAAAGTCATTCCTTTAGTTATTTTATTTTATTTTTGTGTGATCATTCCTTTTGTTAAAAGAATTTTTGAATGAGATTGCATATTTAATCATTTTCTTGTTAAGGGAATTTTTTTATATATGATTGTATGTTTAATCATTCTTTTGTTAAGTCCCAACATAACTATTTTTTCTCTCTTTTTATAGCTACAAAAGCAAACGAAGGTACAAGCGAAGGTACAAGTGAAAGGTGAAAGGTACAAAAGGGAAACAAAGACTAACGAAAGAGGTACAAACAACGAAGGCGAAAAGGTGCAAAGCAAAAGAGGAGGAGGATTTTTGTTTGAAAACACAATGTGTTTTTTAACACTTTGATCAAAACTACTTCACAAAACGAAAACGAAAGGAGGGAAAGATTTTTTCTTTTCTTTGAAAACACAATGTGTTTTTTAACACTTTAAGTGTTTGATCAACACTTCACGAAATTGTTTTCCTTTTCGTTTTAGAACATTAGTTTTCAATTGGGGCTAAAACGAACAAATTGCTTTTCATTGCAAAGGACTTAAAACGAACCTTAGGACAAACTTACTAGATTTCGTTTTGGGTTAAAAATTGAACAAGCAATCCTCACACTTCATTTTGGTGCTTAAAACGAATTCACAATTGCTTTGAAGGGTATAAAACGAACAAGTGTTTGATTTGAGTGATTGTCTTTTGAGTGCGTATCCTCTCCCCTTGCGCTTCGTGCGATCTAGGGTGCAAGAGAAACACTCAAAATACATTTTATTGCTTTAAAACACTTCATTTTGGGCTTAAAAATTGAACATCTTGTGCGAGTGTGAGTAGGGGCATTTTTGCGTACATTCTCGTTCTTTGTGCCATCAAAGATCGATCGAGTTACGGATTGTGTCCTTGCTCGCTTTTGTTTATCTTAGAGGGCCTGCCTTGGGAAAAAGTACTCACCCAAGGACGACTCAACCGGTAACACTCTAAAGCCAAGAGTATTTCCAGTAGGGATATAAATGGGGTTTTGGTTAAGCGCCATAATCACGCGGTTGGCTCGACAAGATGGATCGAAGGGGACTCTTGCCGTATGGAGTCAATCTCCGCGAGCGGAAAGTCCTTACTAGAACCTATGTGCTAGAATTTGCCTCCCATCGTTTGTTGGTACAAAGCAGTGGATTACGAAGCCGCCCTGAATTACGGCTTTTAGTAGAGATGGAAAGCATGCCATGGGAGTTTCATGGGTGTTGATGCTTGGTACTGGTATAAGTAAGAGTCTGCGTGGAGGAGCTAGTGGGGTCAAGCATCTAACCATCCACTAAAAGTAGGCGTAGATGGACTTGTCAAGTGGGGACTCAACAAACATTGTCTATCACATCCATAGGCGTAATTATTCTTTGTTTGAAAACGATTGTGTATTCGAAAACATTTTGCGAACAAACATTCAACATGGTTCTCAAAATTTCAAACCCTCTTTAAGACAAATATCATTGACTCAATCCATATGTTAATGCTTTCCCTGGCAGTTCATGTTAAGTAGGGTTCCTAAGCATTGGATTATATCTCAATTTGTCTTCTTGGGTAAACAATAGGAAAACCCTTGCCTTAAGTTCCATTTGAATTTCCATAAAAATATCTTGTAGAGTTTAGAAATTAAGACATTGGTACATCTTAGTTTGAAACTTTAATCAAAGAAAGTGTTGTTGGTAAAATAAATCCATTAAGCAAAGACTAAGCAAAATGAACTTTCATGTGTGTTGAAGACTCCAAATCCCAAAAGCAAAAATCATTGATTGGAAATCCAAAATGTTCAAATCATTCCTTGGTTAACAAAGGTCTTTAGGAAGCATATGCATGCTCTTCAATACCTAGGTCTTGGAAAATACAAAGTGGTCTTTTTTAGGTTCATCTAGGGATCAAAACAAAATCAAACCTCTTTCATCCATCTTTCAAAACATCCAAACATCCATCTCACAAGTCATCTTTTGAAAAACCTTGAAATCATCCTTGAAATGCTAGGCTTTAGGACAAAATCAAGCAATCATTCAAACTCATTGAGATCAAGTCCTTGAAAACATTTATCAAAGCACCTTTGGCTAGGAGTGTGTGAATGCATCCTTTTGCATATCTTTAGTCAAAGTCATCCAAATCATCTTGTCTAGCTTAGTGTATGTAGATGAATCCTTCTCATATACTTAGTGAAACAATCACCTTGTTTGGGTAGGTGTGGGTAGATACATCCTTCTCCTCACACATATCCAAATCATCATCCTTTGAACACAACTATCCTTTAGATCATTATCAAACATCTTAGGGTTCCTTTTTGTTCAAAATCCAAAACAAAATCCAAATCAAGATCAAGGACAAAGTCTCAAAATCCAAAAAATCAAACCAATCAAAAATCCAAAGCCTAGTATTTCATTCAAGATCTATCAAAAGCCAAAAAAACATCCATAACATCCATCTTTGAACATCACCATCATATCATCATCACGTTTGATCCTAAAAGGCATCCTAAATTTTTTTTACTTTGGGACATAAAATAGAGATTAAATCCAAGGAATCAAGAGATTCATCTCCCATATTTCCGAAGATTGATCCTTGTTTTATGGTTCTAACGAGATCTCAATACAAGAAGAGTATGGAAGCCCACAAAGAAACTCCCGCTTCAAGTGACCTTAGCCAAACAAATGTAGAAATGAATCTTGCAGAATCAAGCAATCCATTGGTCCCTCAATTATGCAAAACCCACGAAGAAGTAAAGGGAGGACCTCACCTTTGGAATGTCTAAAGCTGAAGAGCCAGCCCGAGAAATGCTCCAAAATCAGGACAACTACTTGAGTCATGCATCATGATGAGACTTAACCCGCCGTTATTACATGCTTGAATTAGCAAAGCAAGGGGGCCAAGTTGCCTTCGGATGCATTATGGCTACCTATAGTGGAGACATCTTTTCCACCAATCATCCACCATCCCCATTTCATCTACACCTCCATCCCAAAACGTCACGCAAAACATTCCAAAAATCACGACATCGATTACTCCAACTCAACCAAATGTCAACAAGGGAAACACATTTCTCAATGAACTTCAATCACATCCCCTTGTGAATAACCAAAACTTGGGCGCAAACACCACAGTGGAACAAAACATCCTCCATAATCCATTACACCAAAATGTTCCTCTCACTTTACATTATGACCTATCATCGACATCATTTCATGGAGCACCACAAACACCTCTTCTCACGAACTCACAAAAAGAGGGAGACATATTTGGAGCAGGGGGCATTTTTAACACCACAACACTCTCGCAAGGATTCACCCCCCTCACATTTCCACCTATCCCACCACTACCATTATCATCCACATCACTCCTTGGCTTGGGATTGCCTCCCCTACCAAGCATCAATCAAATTGCTATCCCAACCATCAATCAAAACATCTTGCCAAACGCTCAAAACTTATTGTTGACATCACAACAACAAACGACAAACACGCAAGCAATGGAAACATCATCAAACACCCCCACAACATTGCAAAACATGGTCTCTCAAGGGCCAATCACATCAATGATGCCACTTACCACATTAACAACACCATCCACCAATCACACAATCAACACGACAACACCATCCACCTTTCACGCAATCAACATGACAACACCATCTACCAACCAAATGATCAACACAACATCACCATTCACCACCATCACAAACGCCATTCCAAATCCACCACCCCCCCCACCGCCACCAACATTCACCACATCAAACCAATTCGACGCAACATTGCAAGCTGCTTTCCAAAGAGGCTATCAACAAGTGCAAAAACAAAAAGCCGTGC